>JAQZBX010033371.1:0-25423 GCA_029593785.1 Cabassous unicinctus | reverse complement strand
AATGACAGAAAATCAATAAGGGAGAAGACTGATAAGACACATTAAAAAAAAAAAAGCAAACAAAAACTTTGCATGCCTAAAAAACAAATAAACAAACCAAAAACAAAAAACAAAAACAAAAAAAACCCCAGCATGAACAAAGTTAAAATAAAATTTTAAAAATCTGACATATTGGGAAAAAAAGTTCTGGTCAAGAACTAACTCTAGCCATATGCTTCATTTACTTCTATTCTATGTTTCTTCCCATTACCCACGTGCTTTTGTCTCCCCCTTCCTTTCTGCCTGGAACAGTTCTGTGCATTGCATCCTGTTTTCTTGAAGTTACCTTAGTTCACCCCCTTTCTTCATCTTTCTAAAACTTACCAGGATGCATACAAAAAACTCTAAATAGGCAGGTATTTATAGTGTAGCTCAGTAAGTATCCAGGAGCAATCAGTGTTATGGATTGAACGTCTTTTCCTCTGCTCCTGACACATTCCTGTAGAGAAATAAGAAAATGAGTAGAGGAAAAGAGGGACAAATCTGTAATATTTTTAGAAGCCATAAGTCTCTTATCCATCTAAAAATGTAATTTCCTTATTGAAAACCTAGACACAAATGGTTCCCAAGTTGTGTTCTAGCAACTGTTTCCTTGATCTTGATTGTTCACCTGTCCTCTTCCTACCTTATGGGATAATGAGAATTTGGGGGCTCAGGTTAAAGTCTGGCCACATGGCACTTGTATCCATTCCATTTTGCCACTTCCTTTTATCATTGATCTCCCTTCTTTAGAGCTGAATTTGCATCCAGGTTACGGCATGCCTGTCCCTTAAAATAATCATAAGCTGACTTTTCCCCAAAAATTCAACACCTGATTTTTACTTGGCATATGGGGCTGTCTGTTGCCCAAATCCCAAATATGGCAAAGAATGAAGTATCTGGCTTCTAAAATACAATTCATATTAGCCTGTCAAATCTTCAACAAGGCCCTTTGGAGAAAATAGAGCAGAAAATATCATTTATTAACCAACTATGTGTTAAGCATTGCGTTAGGAAAACAAAAATATTATTTTGTGTTGAAAATCTCATAAGAACATAATATTCTGTCCAATTTCCAGGTAAGAAAACCTAAGATCACAGATATTAATTTATTAATTATAGGAATAAAAAACGTTTTGAGTTCCTATTAGCAGGCATTCTTCTTAGTTGATGGTGATATATCAGAGAACCCTACAGACAAAGCTTTTCTAACTTTGTCAAGTTTATATTCCAGTAGGAAGAGGTAAAATAAACAAATGTTTACAAGTATACTAATATCATAGAGCATGTTAAAGGTGATGTATGATAAGGAAACAAAAGGAATTAGAGGAGTGTAATGGAGTAGGGGGCAGTTTGTATTATTAGATATGGTGGTCAAAGTAGACCTAAATGAAAATGTGAGATTTAAGCATGCTAACATCTTTGGACACCATTGAAATAGAATATGGTAGGAGGAGGAGTAGAAGAAAGAGGAAGAGATGTGGTCAGAGAGGTAAATGGGGGTGGGGTGGGGTGCAGACTATGTAGGCTCTTATATAAAGAATATATAGTCTATGTAACAAATTTTGCTTTTTATGATTAAAATGAGAAGCAAAGAAGTAACATAATCTCCTTTGAGTTTTAAAATGTGGTATTTGTGCTGCCACTAAATGGGTTGGCTTTAATAATGGGAATTTACTGACTCATGGTTTTAATGCTAGGTGATGTCCAAAATCGAGGTGTCATCAAGGTAATGCTTAAATCCCAAGGTCTGTAACATTCTGGGGCTGGCTGCCAGTGATCCTTGGGTCCTTGGCTTTTCTGTCACATGGTAGTAATGCACATGT
This sequence comes from Cabassous unicinctus, assembly GCA_029593785.1. NCBI lineage: Eukaryota > Metazoa > Chordata > Mammalia > Cingulata > Chlamyphoridae > Cabassous > Cabassous unicinctus. The sequence goes on along the minus strand of JAQZBX010033371.1, from coordinate 23,579 downwards.
TGATGGACTCTCCTTTCCCTTCAGGTTCCTTTGACTTCTGACTCTTCCCTATCTCTGAATTCCGTCCTGCTTATAAAGGACTCGAGTAATCCAGATTAAAACACAACTTGATTGAGCTGGGCCACACTCTAATTAAAAATAACTCTTCAAAAGGTCCTATTTACAATGGGATCACACCCACAGGAATGTATTAAGGTTAAGAACATTCTGTTCTGGGGTACATGATATAATTTACCACACTTTGGTTGCTGATTGAGAGTAGACTGTAGGGTAGGAACAAGAGTGAAAAGTAGGGACAGCAGTTAGAATTCAATTAACTAAATTCTCTATGTCACATGGCAGGAAAGTAGTACAATTGGAATTTAAATTAGATTTCTCCTGACTCCAAAATTCTAGCTCTTTCCTTAAGGCTGGAACATGAATTCATTGTTGCCCTTTTGTGCCAAAGATTTTTCTGATCCAAGTGACTGCTTAGAAAAAGTGATGGAGATATTTCCCCACCATACTGAAATTGACTCTCCATCCTTTTTTCTCTTATCTCCCTGATGATCTCTCATTTGTCTAATTTGAGTGGAAAACAGAGGGCATAGAAGTCTGTGGAGTTTCTTCTAAATGGATATAAATTTATACCACAAATAAGATCTTGAACTCAATTGTCTAAGTCTTTCCTCTTCAAACTGTGTTTTAGATGCCCATTAGAAATTTTCCCTTCTAGCCCTATATAATTATATTTTTAGATTCAAGTATGGGACTTTTCTATCAACCCAGTTCATTTTGTAGATCCAAACCCAAAGATTTTTCCCAGCGAGAGATAAGCCATTTGACTTGTAACTCAGTCAGTTCCTTTCTTGCTATCCTATATATTATCAAATATTTTGAAGAGAGACATAAAGACAGTTCAGAAGGGAAAAGCATCTATAACTATGGTTTTGATGTGAGGAAAAGTTTGTTGGTAGGATATTTTCAACAGAGGGATTCTTAGCATTCATTGACCCTTAAGATAGTATATTGTTCATAGCCTCTTTGGTAAGTGATGGGTCCATGTAGCACAAATTAAGAACCAATCCTAGGAGATCAGACCTTGAAAAGTCATAAATGTCCTATGCAGTTTTGTCTATGAACTCTAGAAATTAATTGAAAATTGTGTCTCTGGGCACACTCATCATTTGGGGACATGGTCCAAAAGTTTCATCTTTCCCTTAACAGTCTATAACCCCAAATAAGGTAAGAAATTCAGATAAATTAGTTGCTTTATGACACACTTCTTTAAGAAAATAAATATTTTAGGTTTGTATAGTACTTTACAGTTTACAATCACTGATGTATGTTATCTCAGTATTCAAAGAACCCTGTTCAGACATTATTTGCTAAGTCTTTTGGAATGGAACAAGTTATAAGTAACATAAGAAAACGGTGTGAATGGTCTACTTCAAGAGGTTATTTTGAGACTGAAACATTTATATTAGTTCACCTGATTGGGTCCATAAAATAGAAACTTGCTTAAACAATGAAAAGAATTGGTACATATAACTGAAAAGTAGAGAGAGAAGTTATCATTTAGATATGGCTTGATCCAGAAGTTTATTGTGTCGTTAGGGTTCAGCTCTGCAAATCTTTCAGCTTTGCCACCCCACCATATCAGCTTAGTCCTCAAATTGGCTTCCCTTATGAAAACAAATAGGCATAACAGTTCCCTACATCATATAGTTCCAGCACAGTGAAGAGAAAGGGAAGCTCCTGGTTCCAACATTTCTTGGAAAGCCCTGAGATTCACCTCGTTGGGCTAGTATGTTAGTTCACATGCCAACCACTGAACCTAATCCTAATGACTGGAGGACAATGAGTGTGCTCATAGGCTTAAGCTTGACCACATGCTCTTCTGGGAAAGAGAGTAAAGTCAGCTTCCCTGGGGACACTTGGACACCAAAATGGAAAATGGGAAACCGAGGAGGGGAAAATGGTATGTATGCTGAGCAGGTGGAAAGTTGATCTCTATACTGAGGCCAAGAGCAGGTAAAAAGGACAGGGTTTCAGTAGCAAGGGCAAGGAAAAAAATGCCCTGTAACATAAGAATTATTAAGGCCACTTAAAATGAGGAAATAGGAGCCCAGAGAGATGAAATAACATCTTATATGCACGCACCTAGCAAGTGGAAGAATCAGGGCTCAAACCCAAGACTGCTAACTCCAAATCTATTGTTCTTTCTATTATATTCTGTTTCTTCCACAGAGAACCAAGCACTTAGAGTAGATCATTTGTTGATTGATTTTGACTGTTTCTATGGGAGTAAAGCACTGGGTAATGTTTAGGAAAGACCAACCACAGTTGCTAATTTCAATTTTCAGTTGAAGATACAGAGTTCAGAGAATGATGTAGTTTTTACTTGTAGGGCACAGTAATGTTTTGCACTACTCTGAGGCTTTTCAGCTGAGACTGTCAAAGGTCTCCACAAAGATGAATCATCTCCTACTCAGTAATTGAAGAGCCGGAGGCAAAGGGTGGTGAATTAGCTGTGCCACTGCAGCAGCTACCCAGATGACTATGCTTTGGTTGTTTTCTGCTATAAATAAATATGCACGCACAGAAGCCTAAGAGTCCAAAGACCACGGGTGACCCAGAAGACATGATTAACACTCCCATAGTCAGTGAGAGAAAACGGAAGAGTTCAGTAGCAAAGGAAATTTTTGCTAACATGGTGTGTTTGAAACACCGTGACTCAAACCAGCAGTTGAGTTCTGCTCCTGGTTCAGTAGGAATGTATCCTTGGGCATGTTCGTATTCCCCTCACTTTAAGATGAAGTCTCCAGACTAAATTCTCAAAGAGGCCCCTTCCAGCTTTGATAGCTTGTATGCTGTATTTCTGATCTCTACTTCTATATCAGCACCTGGAATGTGAACAAGTGAAGGACCAGAGCCAAAGGGCAGTTATAGGGCATGAGATCAGTGTATAGGAAGCACCTGAGAGCCTTGTTAAAATTCAGAGTCTGATGCAGTGGGTAGGGAGTAGAGCCTGAGAGTTTGAACTTACAACAAACTCCTAGTTGATAACACTGGCTGCTGGTCCCCAGTTTATTGGCACACTAGGAGTAAAAAAGGTTTAGAATTCAGTATTCCATCAAAATCCATCCAGATAGAATAGAGGATGGGGGAATAGGACTGGAAGATGTGGTGGCTGGTTGAGAAAAAATATGGCAATTCCAAGTTGAGTAAGAGTTGGGACCTCTAGATAAACAAGCAAACTAACAGAAATCCAAATCTATGCTTAGATAAAAGCATAAACCCCAATTAAAGTATCTACAGGATTTAGTGAAATGAATTGTGAATGTCTTCAAAGCATCTTGTTGTTATAGCTAATGAGGGAAGCTACATCTAGTTCTTCTTTGATCTGTATAAATCCTTTTGAGAAATATGAAGTAGATTTTAAAGATTTTGACAGATGTGAGCACTAGGGGTCAAAAGTTTTGTTTCATGGGTGGCCGAAGGTCATACTTCCAGCACGAGATGTATTGGAACATCTTCCTGACTCTCTAATTCATTGTTCAGGACTCTTTCTATTATACTGTTAGTAAACTCTTACACTGTTAGTTATTGCCTGTACAATCTATGCTCTTTTTACCTTTTTCTTTTCTTTTTTATTAATGGAATCATTTCATCCCTGCAGTGAAAAGAAAATAATTTTCCTTTAAATAAAAACCATGGTGATCCTGACATTATTTGTGTAGGCTTCTTTAAATTTTCTTTCACTATAATTTCATTAATGAGCATCAAAGGATCTTGACTAAAAACCTGTCTGGAAATACAAACATAAAATCTAGCAATGACTCATATCACAAGTCATCATTTATTTTCCCTACTCTTGTTTTCTAGGTCATTGATGCTCTCACAAAGAGCAAAGTTGTGACCCTGGCTTTATATGTTCCCTCTTGAATGGATATTAATAATAATAATTAAAGCTTAAAATAAATGCATGCCAGAGAATGACTGGCCTGCCCTTTATTCACCAGACTGAAATATGACTCAAGATTCTCAGTTTGCTTCATTGCCATTTTTATTCTGCACATTCTCTTTGTACTCTGTAATGCTTTATCGACCCCTGTCATGTTGAAAAGAAGCAGATAAGACATGCAGCCAGTCAGGAGCTGGGAAAAATGTGCTGTGTGAATACTACCTGGCTCCAGAGGTGTGGAGGGCTGCAAGCCTGGGCATTTCTTTGCTCTCTTAGTTGATTGCACAAGTATACTAGGTTACATCTTGACTTACAGCAAAATCAACCCCACCCTCTAACTTGGAAGAGCACTGGGAGGAAATCACCCCATCTGCCATTTTCAAGAGTCCTGGTTACCAAGTCAATTTGAGACCAAGGAAATAATTTTTTGGCCATTAAATAATAATCTTCAAGTCGTAGGGAGCTGGTTGGTATTTCTCAAATACACCTGAACTCTTTAAGTACATATGTATAGTTTAGCCCAACTACTAAAAATAAAAGGAACGATAAAAAGAACATCTGACATTCATTGAGTTTTTACAAAGTCCAGTTGTATTTTTAAATGTATTATCTCAAATTTCTCAGTGAAATTAGGAAAGCATTTAAATGCCTCCTGCTCCTTATACTATTAAACATTCTTCCTCATTACAAGGAGTCCCTGAAAGAGGCCTTGACTGCCCTGTTCCCTGTATCGGCCCCAGCACTTAAAATAGTGCCTACCACATAACAAGGACTCCTTTTCTAACAGGAGGGGCCCCAGGGAGGTAAAGAAAAAGGAAAGGAAGGGATGGAAGGAGGAAAGAAAGAAGAAAACATTGGAAAGTCTCCAATGGCAGGTTAAATTATATCATATGTTAGATCTGAACATTCAAGGAAGCCACCAAAAGCAGGGCAGAGAGAGGACACGATAATGATAATGTTTGAGGAAAACCAAAATCAATCTGGTAACACTATAGGCAAAATTTCTTGCAATATTAGATTTAATGCAAAATAACATTCTATAAAATTTAAAATCTGTTGCCTTAATTGGGAAGGTATTTTAGAATATTTTATTGTGATGTTAAGTTCTATATGTATAGTAATGCTAAGACATTTCAATTAACCAATTTTTAAACAAGTATATATATTAGTTTTTCATCCCAGTACTTGCAATCTTCATTTTTAAAATATAAATTGGATAGGAACTAAATGAAAAGTTACTTTATATGACTAAAAATATTACACTTATCATTTGATCATAATAAATTCTCTACAGTGAATATTGAGAATCAACAAATGGCTTTTTCTTTTATTTGATTTGTATATGTCTGCTCTTTACCTTTTAAAATTTTTATTATTAAAGAAGTTATAGGTTTACATTAAAAAAATCATGCAGAAAATACAGAATTCCCATATTATGCCCTTACACACATAGTTTTTCCTATTACTAATGCTGGTTAATTAACATTAGTGTGGTACATTTTTTTACAATTGACAAAACCTTATTATAATTATATTATTATTATTATTGTACTATTAACTATAGTCCACAGTTTATATTAGGGTTCACTTTGTTGTACAGTCCTATGGTTTTTAAATTTTTTTTTTATTCTAGTACCCTAAATTTCCTCATTTAACCACATTCACATATAAAATTCAGCGGTGTAAATTACATTCAGAATATTTTGCTACCATCACCACCATGCATTACCAAAACTTTTCCATCTCCCCAAACAGAAACTCCTGTACCAGTTAAACATACATTCCAAATTCTCTTTCCCCACCCCAGCGCCTGATAACTTTTATTCTACTTTCTGACATTAAGGATTTGCATATTCTGCTTATTTCATATAAGCAAGATCATGCATTATTTATACTTTTGTGTCTGGCTTATTTCACTCCACCTTCAAGTCTTCAAGGTTTATCCATGTTGTCACCTGTATCAAAATTTCATTCCTTTTTGCAGCCAAAGAAGATTCTATTATATGTGTATATCACATTTTGTTTATCCAGTCATCTGATGATGGACACGAGTCACTTCGATCTTTAAGCAATTGTGAATAATGCCACTATGAACATCAGTGTAAAAATACCCAATTCTTTTGGGTATATATATCTAGAAGTGGGATTGTCAGGTCATATGGTAATTCTATATATCCTGGGGAAATACAAACTATTTTCCACAGCAGCTACACCATTTTACAGTGTCACCAACAATGAATGAGTATTCCTTTTCTCCATATCCTCTCCAACACTTATTTTCATTGTTTTTTTTTTAAATAGTAGTCATTCTAGTGGGTGTGAAATGGTATCTTGTGGTTTCAGTTTGCATGTCCATAATGGCTAATGATGTTGAGTGTCTTTTCAGGTGCTTATTGGCCATTGGTATCTCTTCTTTTGAAAAATATCTAGTCAAGGCTTTTGCCCATTTTTTAAAATTGGATTGTCTTTTTGTTGTTGATTTGTGGCAGTTCTTTATACATTATGGATATTAAACACTTATTGGCTATATGGCTTCCAAATATTTTCTCCTATTTTTTTCAGTTGTCTTTTTACTTTCATGATGAAGTCCTTTGATGCATAAAAGTTTTTAGTTTTGATGAAGTCTCATTTTTCTTTCATTTTCTTTTGTTGCTTGAGCTTTGGGTATAAAGTCTAAGAAGTCATTGCCTAACACAAGGTCCTGAAGATGCTTCCCTGTGTTTTCTTCCAGGAATTTTACAATTTTGGTTCTTAAATTCATGTCATTGATTCACTTTGATTCACCTTTAAAAAATATATATATATATATAACAAATAACATTTATGTAAACAAATGCACATATATGCATATGTATTTATCTATCATTTTACAAATATTGGTATGTATTGTGAAAAATTTGATTTTTACCCACAATAAAATTTTTAAAAAAAGAAATATAAAAAAAAAATTTTTTTTGTATATGGTATGAGGAGGGGGTCCACCTGCACTCGTTTGCATATGGATATACAGTTTTACCAGCACCCATTGTTGAAAAGATTGTTTCATTTTTTTCTAATACTTGTAGTGTCAACGTGGAAGATACTGAGGAAAATACTACTTAATTTGGTACATAAAATTTTGCAAGTTATTTTAGTTATAATTAGTTTCCTTCTCCCTTTTCTTCTTCCCTCTCAATTCTGAAATTCCAAGAAGCTGTTTGCAAAATCCCATTTGGATTTATCGTCAAACAAAGCAAGGAACTCACTGCCTAAAAAGATCCAAGAATATGGATAAGGTAATGAGGATAAAGGATATAAACTTACATATAAACCCTTTCCTTTTCTTCTCATTGAAATTAAACTTTTAGGTGTATAAATTCATCAGAGGGGATAGATATTAGCTTAACTTCTCTCCATGTGGGAATGTGATTTCCAGCTGTGTTTTCATGACAAACTTTTATTACAGCAAACATTTGAGATGCTCCAAAGTTTTGGAAATAATGAGATTTGATCTATATCAACTTTCACAATGCTTTCTATATTGGATTTTTATTCTCCCTCCCCTCCAAAAATATTAGAATGTACTTCATCCTATCTCATTTCCTCCTGAGCCACAGTTTTGACACAATAATAGAGGAAATTACTCAACATGTTTTTATTAACACGAGTCCATCCTACTTTTTATTACCGCAACCAGATAAAAGTTGTCAATGATAAGCATATAGGTAAATTAAAATGTTCAAAAATCTCAAAATACTATAAGCATTTGACTATAATTCTGAGTTAAATTTATCAGGAAAAAGGTGCATATGATGTCAGCCTAAGATAATTCAAGATAAAAAAATTAGGAACTGCATTAAATTGGTGAGTTTGGGCTTGGAAGTCACTTAGTGCTGATAACTCAGTACAAAAAATAGAGTGTAATATTTTTTATTTCAATTCAACATAATCTTTTATTGTTCAGTAAACATTTATTATTCTGGGTGTGCTGGAAATCCAGCAGTGAAATTATATATATATAGAGAGAGAGAGAGAGAGAGAGAGAGGCTACTTGCATAGAGCTCATATTAATAGGATACATTGCCTAAGACAGATTTATATATATACACATCTACAAACATGCAAACATATAGCTATATTCACAGATGAGCATATATATATACACTAGAGAAATTTTGTGCACACACACACAAATTCCTTTATATCCTTTGATGTAAAAACTTTCTTTTGTGACTTGAGATAATTTTTTCAGTAAGAGTCTTAATGAAAGTATGGTTTCCAAAGCTAATTCTTGGAAATAGTTTTTCTTTCTCTCATATGTCAGTTAGGCAAAAGAGCAGTAGGTTTATGAGAAAAGGAATGAAAAGGAACATAATTTGAGGAATACTTACTTGAAGGCTTTATTAGTTTCCTATTATTACTGTAGCAAATTGTCCCAAACTTAGTGGTATAAAACAACACAGATTTATTCTCTTATAGTTCTGGCAGTCAGAAGCCCTAAAACCATGGTTTTGTCAGGATTGGTTCATTCTGGAAGCTTCTGTGTCCTTGCCTTTTCCAGCTTCTAGAGGCTGCTGACATTCCTTAGCTTGCAGCCCCTTCCTCAGATAACTCTGTTTCCAGTGCTACATGTCCCTCTCTGACCCTGATCCTTCTACCTCCATCCAATAAGAACCTACTGATTACATTGGGTCCACCTGGATAATCTAGGATAATCTCCCAATGAAAATTCATTAATTTATTGACATCTAAAAAGTCTCTTTTGATATGTAAAATAACATATTCACAGATTTTGAGGATTAGGTTGTGGGCATTTTTTTGTGTGCATATTTTGTGGGTCCGCGATTATTCCATCTCTCACAGAGACTTATGCATTCTATTAAATAGTCAGGTTTTGATTTGCGTATTCACTTGCTTGTGTGGTGCATGTTTCCAGGAGCATGCATGCCACCTCTCTCTGAAGACTTGTTATTGGAATTGCAGCTCACAAAGTAGAATAGGACCAGAGTGCTAAGTCTAAACAGGCTGACTGCATGTTCAAAGAAAAGATTTAAATAGGATCTAGAGTCTCTTAATATAATAGACATAATGTCCAGGATGAAAAAAAATCAGAGATCATACCGGGAAGCAAGAAAATTACTACTGACTGAGAAAAAAAAAATCAACCGACACCACGCTGAGATGAATCAAGTAGTGAAATTATCTGATAAGGATTTTAAAGCTGCTGTCATAAAAATACTCAACAATTAATTATAAATTATCTTGATACAAATGAAAAAAGAGAAAAACTCACCAAAGACATAATAGTTATTTTTCATAGGAAATTATAAAAAGAAACATATGATAGCAGAAATAAAAAAAACTCTGGATGTGCTTAATAATGGAGTTTGAGTTTGCAGAAGAAAGAATAATTTCATATGACAATAGAGTAGAAAAATTTGCCTAATTTGAACAAGAGAGGGAAAACAGATTTAAAAAATGAAGAATTCCTGTAACCACTTAGAAGACAACAGAAGATCCTTAAATTCTTTAGTGTAAGGAGGAGAGAAGAAAGAGAATGGTGCTAAAAGAGTACTTGAAAAAACAGTGGTTGAAAGCTTTCCAACTTTAACAAAAGACACAAGCCTACAGATTCACAAAGCTTAGCACATCTCAAAGAGGATAATCTAAAGAAATCCATGCCAAGACACATAATAAATGACCTTCTGAAAGCTAAAGACAAAAAATCTTGAAAACAGCCAGAAAGAAATGAAGCTTTATCTATAGGAAACACCACAGCAAATATCAGTAGATCCCTCATCTGAAATCATGAGGCCAGAAGGAGGTGGTATAACATTTTTCAAGTGCTGAATGAAAAGAAGAGTTCATCATGAATTTTATATATTGTGGCACTATTCCTCTGGAATGAAGGAGAAAAAAAAGACATCTTCATACAAAGGAAAACCTTAAAATAATTTATTGCTAGCAATACATCCTTAAAGACTGGCTAAAGGAAATTCTTCAAACAGAAAGAAAATGATAAAAGAAATAATCTTGGACCACCAGAAAGGAAGAAAGAGCAACGAAAAGAACAGAAATATTGGTATATACAGTAGACTATCCTTTTCCTTAAGAATTTTGCAAATCATAGTTGATGACAAACACACTATAAAACCATCTGATACTAAAGATAATGGTGTTTAAAAGTAGGGAAGATAAAAGGACTATATGGAAGTGAGGTGTCCACACTTCTTGTGACTGGTAAAATGTGGACACCCATACACCATCATAAGTCACATTAGTATAGTTTAATACCCAGAGAAAGCTCTACACAAAGTCTACAAAGAGTTATTCTCAAAACACTATAAATATATGAAAATGGAATCCTAAAAAAGGTACAAGTAACACCCAGGAAGTCAAGAAAGGAGAAAAAGAGGACCAAGAACCAAAGGAAACAGAAGTTGTGGGAAGGTAGCAACAGACTAACAGGCAGAACTGAATGCTCTCACTAAAACAATGGAGAAAGAACCAAAAGCTGTCCAAGGGACCTGCTTTAAGGGTCAGCAGACCAGAACAGAGCTACACAACTCCCAGGAGAGTTAGGGACACAGAGGCAAAGAAACTGAAGACAAATATGAGTTAGCAAGCCCCCATGGGAGCCGGGAAGGGCTCCCCTCCCCTTCCCCAAGATATTAAGCTGGTGTAAAACCCCTGGCTTGCTGCAGCCAAATGAGAGCGGAACAGACATCTTCCTTCCTGTTAGCTGTTTCAAGGGAAAAGAGAGGGGAAGTCGGGGTGCTTTTCTACAGTGAACTTGGCCAGCAGAGCACCCTTTGAATCTCCACTTTGGAGATTCAACACAGGAACACAGGAAAGCAGAGACTGAAACACCTCAGTGGAAAGGTGTGCTAACTTGTGCCATCTGCTGGCCAGTCGGGAAATTGCATGAACAAACTGTTGATGCCCTCTGTATCCAACTCCTGGGAGAAAATCTGTGTCCCTCTAGGGAGTCTCTGGCCTGATTTTGAAGACTTACATTGTTCTCTTTTAAAGACTGAGAGTAAGTTGAACCAAATATCAAAGAAAAACTGTGGAAAGAAAAAATAAAAGGCAAGGGAGAGAAACTGACATCAGAATAAATTCACCAAGATATTCAGATGCCTAGACATCAGCAAAAAATTACAAGCTATACTAGGAAACAGCAAGAGATTGGCTCAGACAAAGGAACTAACCAAATATCCTGAAGAGATACAGGATTTAAGAAAATTGATCAGTGAAAATCACACAACTCTCCTAATCACTTCAAAGAATATATAGAAAATATGACTAAAGAAATAAAGCATAAAGAACAATTTGAAAGCCTGCAAAGAAAAGTAACAGAACTTATGAGAGTGAAAGACACAATGGATGAGATTAAAAATACATTAGAGGCACATAGGAGCAGATTTGAATTGCTTGAAGACAGAATTAGTGACTTCAAAGGCAGAACATCTGAACTGGAAAAGACAGGAGAACATAAAGAGAAGAGAATGGAAAAAATGGAAGAGTGTCAGGGAATTGAATGACAATGTGAAACACACAAACATTCATGATATCATTGTCCCAGAAGAAAATAATGGAAAAGGGGCAGAAAGAATATTTGAGGAAATGATGACTGAAAACTTCCTACCCCAGGAAGGACATAAATATCAATATCCAAGAAGGACAATGCACCCCAAACAGAATAAATTCGAATAGACCGACCCTGAGATACCTGCCATTCAGAATGACAAATACCAGAGATAAAGAGAGGATTCTGAAAGCAACAAGAGAAAAGCAAAGCATCACATACAAGGGAAACTCAATAAGATTAAGTGCAGACCTCTCATCAGAAACCATGGAGGAGAGAAGAAAGTGGTATGATGTATTTAAGGTACTGAAAGACAAAAACTGCCAGCCAAGAACTTTGTATCTGGCAAAGCTGTCCTTCAAAAATGGGGGTGAGTTCAAAATCTTCACAGACAAACAAAAATTGATAGAATATGTTACCAAAAGACCAGATTTACAAGAGATACTAAAGGGGGTGCTGCAGCCTGAAAGGGAAAAACAAGGGTGAGAGATTTGGAGAAGAATTTAGAAATAAAGATTATTAGGAAAGGTAAACTAAAGGATAAGAAGACAGACAATAGAATGGTATGACAACAGAGAACCGAAGGACAAAATGGATGAAGTAAGTAATGCCTGTACGGTAATAACACTGAATGTTAATGGCTTGAACTCCCCAATCAAAAGACACAGACTTATAGAATGGATTAAAAAAATAGGAGCCATCTATGTTGTCTACAAGAGACCCACCTCAGATGTAACGACACAACCAGGTTAAAAGTGAAAGGTTGGAAAAAGGTATTCCATGCAAATAGTAACCAAAAAAGAGCTGGAGTAGCCCAGATAAATGTAAAATAACAACATTAAAGTATATGAACAATAATTACTCCGCGCAACTAGCAAATTGTTCCTGTGATCAGTATTCTGTAAGTTTCTTCATACAAAATAAACACTTGCCTTTAATTGAGAAGGACTGGAGAAGAGACATATTTTTGGATACTTCATTTTTCTTTAACCCATTATTATGCATACTCGTTAATTAAAATAACCCATCTGGATCAATAATTATTTAGCATGACTACTGTTCAAAAAGATATTGAGTTTTTCTCCCTCATAAAATTATGAGCTGGCATATTGTTATCTGCGGCAATTCATTCCAATAAGATGTGAAGAATTACCAAATAGGAATTTGATTATCCAGAAAGAATTATGGCCTAAATTGAAGTTAAATAGCTGAACCAATAATTTGTTTCATTCTTCAAGATTATTATGTCCAATAGTTAGAGCTGTAATATAAAAATTAGAATTATGTTATAATTAATTTCTACTATATTAGAGTTATTATTTACATTCATAAATGTTTGTTGCTATACTATCTATTTCTTATAATTAATTATATTAAATCTAACCTGGCCTTAAACTCTCTCTTAAAACTTGTAATTTTTTTCAATCTATTTTATTTTACAATTTTACAATAGTTTTTTTAACAGCTAAAAAAATAAAAATTGATTATACACTTTGGGTAGATCATATGGTATGTGAATATATCTCAATAAAACTGCTTAATAAATAAATAATTGTGCAAGAATAGCAGAATTAGCAGTTTTGTACAGAAGGGGAAACAGAGAGATTAAGCAGGGAGGAATTTCCTTGTATGTCTGTTTATTGTTTATTATTATTAATGAAATAATGAAAATGATTTAATAATAATTGAAGTGATGAATGCACAAGTATGTGATTATACCAAATACCATTGATTGTACACTTTGGATAAATTGTATGCTTTATTAATATATATCAATAACATTGATTTGCTTTAAAAAAATATGGTGGGTTGGTGGGAAAATACACCAAATATAAGATACGGACTATAGTTAGTAGTAATATTTTGACTATGCTTTTGCATAATTTGTACCAAATGTATCATAACAATGCAAGGTGTTGGTGGAGGTGTGATGTATGGGACTCCTCTATGATCTTACGCATGTTTATAAGTTCACAACTTTTATTATACACTTATTTATGTATGTTCATGTATGGATGATATGCTTCAATTAAAAATATATTTAAAAAAAGAAAATGACAAGCTGAAGCACTAACATATCAATAATTACCTTATATGTAAATGGTCTAAATACAGTAATTAAAAGACAGAAATTGGAATAGTAGATTTATAAAGCATTACCCAACTATATACTGTTTACAAGAAACTCATTTTAGTGCAAAAATGTGTACATGAATATTCATGGTAGTTTAATTTGCCATAGTTTCACAGTGGAAATAGCCTAGATGTCCTTCAGAAAGGGAGTGGTTAAACAATCTGTGGTATATAGAAGAAAATCTTTATGACTTGGTACCAAAAGCCTGATCTATTAAAGGAAAAATTCATAAATTGGATCTCATTCAAATTAAAATCTGAAATACTACTAGCCTTAAAATGGAAGAAAGTATTGATACACACTACTTAGTATGATAAGTAAGTTGGTACAACTAATTAGATGAATCTCCAGGGAAATATGTTGAATGGAAAAGGCCAGTCCCCAAAAGTACTATATTGTATGATTCCATTTATATAAAATTTTTCAAATATCAGGATTTTAGAAATGGAAAGTATTGGTTGCAGTGGGATAAAGATGGATGAGAAAGATTGAGAGGAAGGCAAGTGTGGCTATAAATAGGCAACATAAGGGTTCCTTGTGGTGACAGAACTGTTCAGAATCTTGATTGTGGTTATATACCTACTCAACTAATAAATTGTAGACAAGTAAATATACATAAAAATGTGTACAAGTAAAACTGGGGAAATTTGAATAAGACTGGTGGATTATGTGATTGTCAATATTCAGGTTGCGAACCTTTCCTATAGTTTTGCAAAATGTTACCATTGAGAGAAAGTGGGTAGAATGGTCCCTCAAAATGCCCATACCCTATCCCTCAAACCTGAGAACCTTTTACCTTGTATGATCAAGGGGGATATGCATCTGTGATTAGATTAATAATTGAGATGAAATTATCAGAGTATATGGACAGGCCTACTGTAATCACAAGGGTCCTTATAAGGGAATGAGGGAGGCAGGAATGAGATACAATGGCAGGAGCAGAGGCTGGAGTAATGTGATTGCTGGCTGGGGGGTCACAAGGAATGTGGCAGCTTCTAGGAAATGGAAAATGCAAGGAAACAGTTTCTCCTTTAGACCCTCCGGAAGGAAAGCAATCCCTCCAACACCTCGATTTTAGCCCATTGAAACTCATTTTGTACTTCTGGCCTCCAGAACTTCAAGCTATATTTCTGTGTTTTTGAAAGGAGCAATAGGAAACCAATAACATTGTTGAAGGGTACTCTATTATTCCTTACAACTTCATGTAAATATGCAATAATCTGAATAAAAATTTCAATTTAATAAGATGATCCCTGATATGAACATACCAATTTGAGTTCTCTTAGGGCAGAGAACTAAAATGGGAAGGTAGGTTGGGGTGGGGGGAGAAGGAGAAGGAATGGTTCCTCTTTCATAAGATCTGAGGTTAATCTCTCAGCCTCCCCCCACTCCGCCCTGCCCCAACCCCAGATAGACAGGATATTCATTGTTGGCACTTTGGTGGCTCACTTTCTATAACACTTCATGCCTTCCTCCTTCCAGAGTAGTACGGTACAATGCAGAGGTAAATTGTGGGTTCTGGGGTCAAACTCCCTTGAGTGGAATTCCAATATTACTCTTCAAAACCCAGGGCAAACCCCAGGTTCTTCCATTATACATTGGAGATGATAAGAGTATCTACTGCAAAGGTCTTCTGTGAACTATTGTTTTGGGGATAGAGATGATGATATGTTGGTTTTCATGTCTTCATATTTTCCTAAGTTCTCCACCAAAACCCTTCAATCAGTTTTTTTCCTCTATGCCTTCAAGCTCCAAAATTCATCTATTTCTGTCGTGACTGCTTTTGA
The DNA here is from genome assembly GCA_029593785.1 of Cabassous unicinctus. NCBI lineage: Eukaryota > Metazoa > Chordata > Mammalia > Cingulata > Chlamyphoridae > Cabassous > Cabassous unicinctus. The sequence goes on along the minus strand of JAQZBX010033371.1, from coordinate 8,145 downwards.
AATAAATAGCTCCCAGTGATCCCTGACTCCTGGTATTCATGTCCTTATATAATACCTTCCCTTTGAATTTGGGCTCAACTTTTAGTGACTTGCATTTAAAGAACACAAAGTGAAGGAATGCCACTTCTGATATTAGGGTAAGAAATTGTGACCTCAGTCTTGGGTACGGTCTCTCTGGCTCTTCTCACTTGCCTGCTCTGATAAAGCAAGCTGCCGTGATACCACCTGCCCTACAGAGAGGCCCATGAGGCAGGGAGGAACTCGGGTTCTTAGTCTAAAAGTCTCCAGGTCTGAATGAATCCTGCAAAGAACCACGTTAGTGAGGTTGGAAGCAGTTACTTCCGCACTGGAGCCTTGAGATGAAACCGTAGCCCTGGCCAACATGTTAACTTCAGCATTGTCAGAAGCACTGAGCCAAGTTACCTGGTAGCTGTGATCAGATTCCTGACCTACAGAACATAGAAACAGCTGTTGTTGTATGAGTCACTACATTTAGACATAATTTGTTATGCAGCAATAGAGAACTAATGGGATCTCCATCTTTATATTATTGAGAAGGGCATTAAAGAAGCAAACAATAGCAAAAGCTGTTATTTTTTTCATTTAGGAGAGAGAAAAAAGAGCAATCTGAATGAGTCACCTTCCTCTCGAGTTGAAAGGGTCAGAAGTCTAAATAAGCATTCAAGATAAGTGGCATGAATATGTGAATAAATATCAGATAATCCTGCCAGAAGTGTTTTTATAAGAACGTGTATCATTAACCCAGATTGATCTTTCCTTGGTGGTATTCCATCCAGAATAACAAAATAAAAGGAAACATTTGAGGCAAGGTTGATGATCAGGAGGGATTGAAGGAGTAAATAGAAAGAACACTATGTATACATATAGGCTCAGGACTGGCTTTTTTTTTTTTTTTATTGTTCGTAAAAATCAAGATTTTTCACAGTACATACCAATATTTGTAAAATGATATATAAATACATATGCATATATGTGCATTTTTCTTACATAAATGTTATTTTATATATATATATTTTAAAGGTGCTTAGATTACCTAATTATTACTCAGAAATTACAGGGATTCCCATGTTCCCCACCTCCCACACCTCCCACAACATCCCATACCACCATCCTTCATCTGTGTGGGACATCCCAGCTTTCTTCACATTCTCTGCTCTTTTTACTTCTGAAACCATAGATTCTCCAAGAGGGCAAATTATTTTTCCTTGTATAATACCCAATACCATAACCAGAGTCCCTTTGGAACATGTTCCGGGGAGTGAGAGGGTGGGAGTGAGTGGTAGTGGTAGCTGTACTGGGATGTGGGGTGTGGGAAGTTCCTGAAGGAAAAATAATGGCTGTCATGTTCGTGAATGCCTACTGAAGCTACTACTTCTTTTCTCTGGACTTCACTTTTCCAGAAATATTTCTAATACATATAATGAGGTATTTTTTTTTTCCCTTTTATTTCCTTTCCTATAAAGCAAGATGTGTGGCTGAAATGTCTGCTGACACATATTTTAGGTCTGTCCCCCCTTTACCAATTTGGGGTAAAAATTTATGGTCACATTTTTTAATGTATCTAAATTACTGTGATTCTGAGTCTTCATGTACCATTCTTCCCTTCCCAGGCGCCATCAAAGACTTAAGTCTCAAAGCTACAGGGGAAGTCACTGCCTTCAGTAAAGTCCATTTTGGGATCTACGTTTTCCGAGGGGAAAACAAACAAACAAACAACAGAAGGAAACGAAGGTCATTCAGGTCATTGCACAGAAAATCCTTCTCTTGCCATTGTTGCTTTAGCCCTGTTACCCCTCGACAGGGTCTCCTTTGAAAACAATAATGCCTACCAATGCAGCAGAAGTTTCTAACTCTACAGGGTAGCCTTTGCAGGGAAGGTATGTGCTCATGACTGTGGTTCCTCTGGATCCAAAGAAAGGCATTTCCTCAGGGTTTTTTTTTTTTTTTTTTTTTTTGAGAAAAAATTAATTATTTGAATTTGGAATACTCAAAACATGCCACAGTTGTGATTGAGCAGCGGAACAACTTTGGAAAGGAAAATATATGGCAGGGGGACCATGTTCTACGTTTCTTCCACCTTTTCAGGTTTTAGAACAAGAGCAATTCTTAGGCCACAGCTTCTAGACCTAAATTTCTCCATCTCAGAAAAGACTATAGCTGCTTTTTGTAGTTCCTGGATGAGGGTGCAAATGTTTATCAGAAGTGGAGATTTTAAAGCAGAGTTCAATGCTAATCACAATTTAACTTGCCATCCATTTGTGGCCATCTGCCTATGGGAAGAAAAACCCAAGCAACTAAAGGCAGCTGTTGGTCATTCCCAGACTTTCATCTCTTCTCAGGGTTTCTCTACAGCACAGGCAATTCCCTAGTCTCTGACATTCCTCACATTTGATGCCAGACTTCTGTGGCCCTTTGACACTGGAAGATGCTATCATGAACTGCCTCATCTGAAAGACAACAGTGCTTAAGGGGAGACATTTTGTTTCTTAGCATTGGTAGGACCATGCAAGGAAGCTGTATACAAACAGCGTGAAGGAGCAAAGGGGGCAATTGCTAAGTGACTTTAGTAATAAAAGGCTTCCATAAAAGCCTACCTACAGCCAAAAACTGGCAAGTTTGTCATTTCTGTCCATGTACCATTAGCCAAAGCAAATCACTGGCCAAATACCTTCTAAGCAATGAATCTGGAGATTGAAAACCCAGTTTTCATCTATATTTGAAGGTCAGGTTTATGGAAGTCTGAAATATGTATATAAATGTCTCATCTATTCCCTACCTACCTGTTAGAGCCATAGGAAAAGAAGAAAATTGACAATACTGGCCAAAATAATTTTGATAATCTACCAATTTTATTTATACCTTGTCACAGATAATTGATATGGTTTCCTCAATTTCCCAAATCTGATAGCAGCGTAAAAGGGCAAGGGATGTTTTTTGAATTGCCTAATATGCATTCAGTGCATAGTCTGTATCACACACAGCAGGATCTGAGGCCTTGTTTGAGCAGCATTTTCATTAAGGTGTTACATGCCACCAATAAAATGGTAGATTAATGATATAGTGAGATTCATTGCAACTAAAAGCCAGTTAACTTTCTGTAGATATTTTGTCAATGAAATGAAATTAATGAAGATTAAAACATATATACAATGTAAGTTAATTGAAAATTAATTTTTAAAAGTGTTAAATAAAAATGATTATTATTTTAGTTTACCCAAATTTAGCACTACCATTATCATATTTACTTGATGACAAAATTATACAGAAATTGTCAAATCCGGCAAGTTCTTAATGATGTGTATTGTGAGGCAGACCAATGGACTGGTGAATCATTTCCACTCCATACACTTTATAAAATATATTGTGAGTTGCCTTTTGCTACCATCATTAATATGATGTATGATAGACTTTCTCTCACTTTCATAAATATACAATTTCATTTCTCAAAACCATCCATTTCTCCCCTTCCATCTACCCAGGGAGGGTACCAGTACAGACCCTTTTGAAATGACACAGAATGGATAAACCACCATTCCATGGTAGGAGGAAAGAGAGGTAAAATATATCCATTGACTCTTCTCAAATCTCCCCTTCATCCACTCTCCTTTCATAAATATGAATGAGGATGTCACCACATCTGTGGACCACAGAATAAGGCTGAAACATGTTACTTCCTGGATTGCTAGCTGTGTCTGCAAAGGCATGCATCTTCTATTTGCCATCCATTTTTTCATACACTTCTTTTCAAACATGGAGTGTCCATCTTCAACTTCTTCAAATGGTAATGTTCTATCCGCCCATCATTAAAAGCCAAGTGTCAGTGCCACTTGCCAACTCTTCCCTAGGTGGAAGAAAATATTTTCTTAATTTCTGTGTAGTTCTATTTGTGCCTTAGATTAGTTAGATTAGTGACGATGCTGCAGAGCAAACCACCTCAAAACTCAATTCATTATAACAACAATGAAACCAGTGAGCATTTATCAGTGCTTTGTGAATAAGTGTTGGCTGGTCTCCTGCGGGTCTAACAGCTCTCTTCTTTCCATTGCCTGTCTAAAGGTCAGCTGACATGGCTCTGCTCCTCTTCCTTATGGCACTAGTGGACTAATTGCATGTGCTTCTCATGATGACTAAGGCACCAGGGGTAAGTGGAAACATAAAAGAACTCGTAAGTTCTAGGCACAAAACTGGTATACTGTAACTTCTACCTGTATACTTATTGGCCAATGCAGGTCAGAGGCCCAATACAAAATCAAAAGCTCAAAGATGTGCTGCCCTAAGAAAAGACTAAAGGCTATGGATTCAGGAACAGGTAAAGCTTTGGAGACAATAACATATTCTCTCATGTACCTCTCCGAAGCAATGCTACTATTTACGTTGTATTATAGCTATCTGGATGCCTGTTTTTCTCTATGTTAGTATCCACTTGTTTTGATTATTTTATCTCCACAATATCTTCCACATTGTAGAATCTCAACAGTGAAGAAATGTGCAAGCCCACTGACTTTACAGCCTCCACACAGCTAATTATATAAGCTCATATGGCCTGCTTTTTCTGTAGAGGCAATTACAGAGGAGCCTGAAATTTTGCATAGTAGTGTTCTTCTAACCTTACTTTACCACTGGGAGTCATTATGTAGGCTTCAGAAGAATTACAATGTAAATGAGACGCATAGTAAATATTTTTTTTAAATCTGAATTAATGTGTGCATACCACAGGCTTTATGAGTTTCTGTTTTTCTCTTTCCATTTAGTTAGGACTGACATCTACCTATTAATATGCCCTGTAACCCAGTCACTGTATACTCATGAATTTTGGTGAGAGAGTGAAAAGACAGCTCCAATCATAGAACGCATATAAAGTAAATGACAAGTGACCCTACAAGTGACTTTATTCTGATCAACACTCGTCCAATGTGACTATAGACATAAAAATGACTATTTCCATTAACATAAATCTGGCTTTTAACTCTCTTTGCCCCTTGAGAATGTTGTTGTGATTCCATGTTCACAATGATTTAGTGATTTATATTTTTTATGTCACTCACAGAGACATCAACTAGATCCCTATATAATCAACAACCAAAAAAAAAAAAAAAGGAAAAAGAAAAATACTTATGGATGTTGGAATCAGATAGTTCTTATTTGAATTTTTCCCAAAAGAACTCCACTTTAACTTGCATTTGCTTAGTATCTTATTTTTGGCAAACTTATAAACATTGACAAATTTGGTTGACTATGCTAACCATTTGGAAACTTTAAAATGAAACAAGGAAGTACTAAGAACATTAAGTTTTAAAGGAAAAATAGACAATTCATTCTCTGTCCTGGAGGGTTAGAGGTAATTGGGGTAATTTTAAAATTTGATAGTAGGAGATTAAAAATTAATTTTTGTCAATAAAGTGTTTGCTAGTTTAATGGCTACATTTAACAAATAATGAGGCCTTTATGAGGTCAAATAAAATATCAGCAGCACATCATGTCTATTTGTGAGTTTTGATTCTTTTTTAAATTGCTGTGTCAGAGTGGCCTGTACTTATCATTTCAAAATTTCAGACATAGATAAATAAGTGATTAAGAAACTTTATATATTACATGGTTGTTTAAATTATTTCCTTTTTCTTGCCAATAAACCTGCTTTCAGAAAATGTATTACTTTCCCTACTTTCCATAAGATTAGTCCCAATATAATTAAGACAAGCTGTTTGTTGAACTGAAATAAATTCTGGAGAAAATGCAGGTGTACTTCCTTAAATTGAACATCACCATCTACAAATACTATACATAGGGAATGATATGATCAGTGGGACATTTCCACCTGATTTTACTTTGTTCTGAATCAAAAGAATCTAGATATATACTCTAACTATTTTTAGGACCAGAAAGATAGGTACATAAAAAGGTTAACTTGCCAAGTAAGATAATGTACTTAAATATAATTGTGTACTACCTTTGAGCAAATTCATTTCTTTGATATTTGTTGCAGTATAATATTCTTGATAGAAAAGAATATTCGTGTACCATTTGGTCTTCAGTCCCATCACTTTACCACAACATTTTCCCTTTCTAAACCATAAGTACCTCAATGTCAAGGCTGTACCTTGCTCATCTTTGCATTCCTGGGATTCAACAGTGCCTGATATATAAAAGGAATTCAAATAATATGTGTCTAAAGACCAATTCCAATGGTTTCTTGTTATTTTCTAACTTATTTGACTGCTATATATCATTTTATCCCACTGAACAATTTTAGCAGATACTGTTGTTTGCCTATCTAAACCCTTCCCTTGCTCCCAAATTGCTTTTTTGCAGAGTCCCAGTGTTGTTTGAGTCTATTGGACCATATGCCCAGGAAAGATGGTGGATCTCTATTAGTTTAACTGAATCATCAGTAAAATCTATTCTCTTTACCAGTGATTGGTTTGAGAATAAGCATATGACTCTTGTGGCCCATGAACATGGGTTAGGGATGAATGTCTGGGAAATGTTCCCTGTGAGTAAAAAGGGACACAAGAAAAGTGCCCTTCTTCTTCACTGGGCATTGTCATGTGTGCATATTATACTTTCAGCTGGGACAGCTGAAAGTTACCATCCCACATAGTGAATATGGCAGAGCAGTAATTTTGCAGGACTTGAATCTTCATTGTTTTTAATCCATTTAAGTAATTAATTATGGAGCAGATGTATCTGTGATTTCTACAAACATTCCTTATGTATTCCATTTGATGTTGATTTTCCTCTTTTGTACAGCCTTCTAACTGACTATAACCATATATATATACTCTCTTCTATACTCTTCACTCTTTTCACTTACATGACATGGGGCTCACCTGGTTCTTCTAATTCTTTAGCTGCAACTTCTTTCCAGTCTAATTGTTTGTTTGTAGGCTTTTTTGTTGATCCCTTCTTTTCTGATGATTTTCTTGGTGATTTCATTCATCTCACAGCTTTATTTGCCATCTGGATTTTGATAACTACTAAATCATTTCTCAAGTTTTTACTTCTCTACTTGGCTTCAGGCTCAATTATCTACTGCTTTCTAAGACACCTTTACTTGGAGTTTTCATAGATTCTTCACACTCATAAGTTCATGTAAAAACCCATAATTTTCTGAAGCCTAACCTTTTCTTCCTGCTTTCTTAGAGAGTAGCCTTCAGAGTACTGTGGCTCAAAGCTTTGCCATCAACCTTGGTTCCTTCTTTCTACCCAGGAAATGAGCCAACAAATCATGATATTTTACCCTTATTTTAGTTTCCTAGCTGCTAATACAAATAAACATACAGTGAGTTGGCCAATATTGGGCATTTAGTATCTCAATGTTTTCAGGCGAGAAGAAGTCCAAAGTCAAGATGTCAGCACAAAGATGCTTTTTCCTCAAAGACAATGGCATTCTGGGGCTGGCTGCTTGTGACCCTTGGTTCTTGGCTTTTCTGTCACATAGCAAGGCACATGGCAGCCTCTCCTGGCTTCCCTGGCTTTCTGACTTTCACTCTACCTCTATATCCAGATTAAAGCCCAACCTGATTTGTTGTGGCCACACTTTCACTGAAATAACATCTTGAAGAGCTCTTATTTACAGTAGGTCCACACCCAACGGATGAGAATCAAGACCAAGAATATGTCCAAACTGGGGTACATAATTCAATCCACCACAATTTCTGTGATCTTTTCTCAATTCGTTTCTCATTTTCATTGTCACCACTGGTGCCACCAAATAGATATTGCTCCTTTAAAAAATGTCTGGGATAGAAGTATGATATTGTCTTGGATCAGTTTGATTTTCTTGCCTTTGAAGTCCATCCCAGTTTTCTAATTTCTTTCAAGACCCATGTGGTATTCTGCAGCTCCTCTATAATGTGATTCATATTTGAATTACTTTTTGTTTTTCATGTTTGGAATTTGTTGTACATCCTGAATCATAGAATACATAAGGTTCGCTTATTCTGAATCATTCTCTAATATTTGCTTTTCAAATTCCACTTTTCCTTCATTTTTTTTCCCCCTTTTCTTTTGGAACTATGTAGCACTTGACTTTTTTTGTCATTTCTGCTTACCACTGGATGTGTCCACTTGGTATTTTTCTCATAATAATTTTGCTTTTAATTGAAGTAAATTTATAAAAACCTA
>JAQZBX010033370.1:9117-25520 GCA_029593785.1 Cabassous unicinctus | reverse complement strand
TGATTGTTCTCTCTACTTGAGAGATTACCCCTTTTACTAATATATAGTGCCCATCTTTGACTCTTACAATGGTTTTGCATTTAAAGTTTATTTTGTGTGATATTAGGATAGCTACTTTTTGGGCTACTGTTTCCTTGTAAAATTGTTTTCCTTGTAAAAATTGTTTTCCTTGTAAAATTGTTTTCCAGCCCTTCACTTTCAGCCTCCTTGAATCCCTGGGTCAAAGGTGGGTTTCTTGTAGACAGCGTATAGATGGCTCAAATTTCCTTATCCATTCTACCAATTTGTGTCTCTTGACTTGTGAGTTTAATCCATTAACTTTCAGTGTTGTTACTCGCAATGAGTTTTTTACATCAGCCATGTTTTCTTTGGGTTAATGTATGTCATATGTTGTTTTTATTTCTCTTTTTGTCTTTTTAGGTGTTCTTACAGTCTCCTCCAACTCTCTCTCTCCTGTTTTTTCCTTTCAACCTGTAGAACTTCCTTTAGCATTTCTTGGAGTGCAGGTTTCTTTTTGGCATACTCTCTTAATTTCTGTTTATCTGTGAATGTTTTGAATGCCCCATCATTTTTGAATGCCAGTTTTGCTGGATAGAGAATTTGTGGCTGGAAATTTTTTTCTTTTAGTACTTTTACTATGTCATACCACTTTCTTCTTGCCTCCATGGTTTCAGTTGAGAATTCAGCACTTAATCTTATTGTCCTTCCCTTGTATGTGATTGTTCTCTTTTCTCTTGCTGCCTTGAGTATTTTCTCTGTGTCTTGAGCATTGGACATTTTGACAAGTGTATGTCTTGGAGTTGGCCTGTTGTGATTCATACTATTTGGGGTGCACTGTGCTTGCTGGACATGTACATCCATCTCTCTCAATAGGGTTGGGAAGTTTTCAGCCATTATTTCTTTCAACATTCCTTCTGTTCCCTTTCCCTTCTCTTCTCCTTCTGGGATGCCTATAATGCATATGTTTGTGCATTTTGTGTTGTTGGTTAAATCCATGAGTCCCTGCTGGATTTTTTTCTATGTTTTTATCTATTTGTTCTACTACCGGCTTGATTTCAGATGTACTATCTTCCACATCACTTATTCTTTCTTCTGTCTCTTCAAATCTGCTGTTATATGAATCCAGCATTTTTTTGATTTCTTGGATTGTGCCATTGATCACCATTATATCCATTATCATTTTATGTATGTTTACAATTTCTTCAGTATGTTCTCCCAGTGTCTTCTTAATATCCTTAATCTCTTCCTTTACTTCATTAATTTGGTCTATGATATTTGTTTGGAAAGCTTTGAGTAGTTGTTTGATGTTCTGCATCTCTTCCTGGTTTTTAGCTTGTTCATTGGACTGGCCCATGTCTTCCTGTTTCTCAGTGGGTTTTGTAATTTTTTATTGCCCTGTATTCATCATTTTATCTTAATGGGTTTATTCAGTTGATTAGATTCTCTCTCTGCTCTAGAGTTTTATTTAGCTGGTGGTTCTGTGTGTGTGTTGTTTTCTCTTCGACACTTTTTCTTCTTATTTTATTTACTTCCTTCTTTCTATGTTCCCTTGAAGGCAAAAAATTAAGGCCAGAGGATTCAAAAGATGTGATAAAGGAAGAAGGATAATAGTAATATTGATAAAAGTTAGAGAGGGGCTATATAAGATTTAGTAAAGTGAATATTTAACTCATGTAGGCAGTGTAGAGTAGTAGGAAAAAAAGTGGAGTACCTACGATGGACTGGGAAACTAAATAGAGGAAAATATATATAATGATTTAGAAGGCAGAGAGAGAGAAAGATTAAAGAAAAGCCTGAAAGGAAAAAGTTAATAATAATAAAAAAAACAAGAAAACAGAATAGATAGAATAGAAATTGACACCCTTGAAGTTGTGGGCTAATGAAGAAAGATGGTATGTAAGAACCACAACAGAAAGCAGAAGGTAGAAAGATGAAGGAAGGAAAAGAGATAGCATTGGGAGGCAAAATAAATATAGACCGAGAATGGGAAATCACGGAAAAGAAGCACAGCAAAGAAGAGACAAGCTAGCAGCACCTAAATTAAAAAAAAGAAAAAGAAAAAAGGGGGGGAGAAAGTGGGGAGGAAAGAGGGAAAAAAAGCAAGAGACAACAAATAAACAAAAAACAAAAAACTACACAAGCAAGCAGTCAAACAAAGCTATGGAAAAACAGTGTTCCTTCTTGTGCCCTTGTGAAACCTCTCAGCCTGCTTATGTTCATCAATCAATTGCCCTGCAAGATTCTATCTGCAGGTTTTGTGGCAGATTTTAGTGATTAAACTAAGTTAAAATTTTTTTTCTTTCTTTTTTTTAATGGTGAATTTTTTTTTTTTTTGAGAAATAAGGGGCCCAAAAGAAGGCCTCTTTTAGACCACCCCCTTCATTGAGGGGACCCTAAATATGCTCATGGAATCTAATCAAAAACTTCCCACTTCCTGGCTTCCCCAGGGGAGCTGAAGCTCTGATGCTTGTCAGTGCAGAACGATAAAACTGGCTGACTCCACCCTTTCTGGAGACAAGCATCAGTGTAACCAGACTGTTAGTAAATCAGGCTTCCTGTGCAAATTTGGCTCTCCACTCAGCCTGCTCCTTCTTCAAGCCATCTTATTTGCTCCCCAAAGCTGTGAGGGTGTCCAGGCAACCAAACCCACAGAAAGGAAACCCCTCTCCACCTTCTGTCAGAACCTCCCACTCTCGGAGAATGCTCCCTCTTACTGGGTTGCCGGTGGGAGTCAGTGCGTGTCCCTGGGCAGCTAGATAGAACAACCTTCCTCAGCAGATTCACCACTCCCCTCAGCCTCGTGCTGCTTCAAGCCAGCTATTTTGTTCCCCCAAGCTGCAAGGGGTTCCAGGTAGCTAAATCCACAGAAAGGAAACACCTCTCCACCCTCCACCAGAACCCTCCCACTCTTAGAGAATGCTACCTCTCACTGGGCTGCTGGTAGGAGTCACAGCTCATCCCAGCCTTTTTCCCTGAGGGTGGGGCACAGCCATCTGTGTCAACTACCATAGACAGGGAAAAAATCCCAAATCTTTCCTGTCATGTGTTCGAGGAGGTTGGGCCTAGGGATACATTCTCTTATCTTCTGCCTGAGCTTTACTCTTAGGCAGGACTTGTGAACCTGGGGCTGGGTGAGGCTGTCCATGTGTCCCTGACCCTCCTAGTCAGAGGCAGGTTTGGGATGACTAAGGGTTCCTGCCCCTGAGTGTAGTGTTTTCCCCATCTCTTCCCTCCAGCAACTGGAATGGTTTTCCTCCCATCAGTGTTTTCTGTGACTCATTTTGGTCCTTTCCTGGAGATAAGGCTTTTATTCCTAAGGAAGAACAGAGGCTGTGCTCAGAGAATTTTGGGTGTAGAATCTATTCATTTCCCAATTTCTGAAGGATTTCACCTGTTGAATATGGTTTGTGATGGTTTCCCCTTTCTGATTAATTATTGCATCTGTAGTGGAGTTAGGGGAGGTGGGTGTTGGTACATTTCAGCAGTGGCTGCTGTTCCTCTCCCCCAGACAGCACCACCCCAGGAAGGTGGGGCCCTTTTTTGGATTCTCCCTAATCCTGGGAGAAAACTCTGCAACACTGTAGGAATCCATCTACACATGTGGATGTTGGGAGATCCACACTCTTATGCCTTGACCACACCCAGCCTTAAGACATTGATTGCATATTCTATTTTGATCTTTTACTAAGGTAAATCACCAGCTGTAGGCATCTCTCCCAGGTAATCTTTAATTTGGGTCCTGTTTCTCTCTGCAGGCATCTGCCTCTCTCCAGCTTAGAAGTCTGCTGTTTGTCCATTGACTTCAATTACCTGATGTATTGAGGTCAATTAGTTTATTTGCAGTTTTTCAAGTTTTTGTTCTTTTTGTTGTTGTAGTAATAATAGAGGTCATTTTTTTCTGAGTATCAGATTACTTTTTAATAGCTAGAAACTAGAAACAGTCCTAATATATATCAGCAAGTGAGTAGATAAATGCCTTGTCCTTTCGTTGGAATGCTAGGAATACTACTCGGCATTAGAATAACAAATGCTTGGGACTCACAAGAATATGGATGGATGCCCAAAATTATACTAAGTTAAAGAAGGTGAAGAAATAAAACCACATATTTTATGATTCAATTTATATAAATTCTGGAAGATATAAACTAATCCAATGTAACATAAAGAAGATCAGTAGTTACCCTGTGGACACAGTGGGAAGTTGGAAGAGGTGGAAGGTCAGAATTACAAAAGGACAAGAGAAAATTTTTAGGGGTGTTGTATTTGCACACTATCTTGATTGTGATGCTGGTTGCATAGGTGTACATATAAGAAACTTATAAAAGGGAAGCGGGTGTGGCTCAATGGATAGAGCTCCCATTTACCATATGGGAGGCCCCTGGTTCACTTCCCGGGGCCTCCTTGTGAGGGCAGGCCGGCCGGCCCGCGCTGGGTGGTAGGCTGATGCAGCAAGACCTCACAGCAGGAAGCGGGTGTGGCTCAATCGATAGAGCCCCCATTTACCATGCGGGAGGCCCCGGGTTCGCTTCCAGGGGCCTCCTTGTGAGAGCAGGCCAGCCCAGCCCGTGCAACACGGTGGGATGATGCAGCGGGACCTCACAGCAGGGGGGAGATAAGCAGAAACGGAAGAAACGCACAGCGAATGGACACAGTAAAACACAAGCAGCAAGGGGGAGATAAACAAATAAATAAAAATCTTTAAAAAAAACTATATAAAGAATTTAGCACTTTATAAGCAGTTAATCAAATATAACTCATCAATAGTTTTGAAAAGTAAATATATTGGTAAGGAGAGAGAGATGGAGGCATAAATAATGACATAATCTGTCAGAGGTTCCTGAAAAAATTCCTGAAACCTAATCCACACCACATTATTCAGGTAAACCCTGGAGCCACAACACAGTTGATTCTCAATACACCAAGGCAGGTATGCAGGGTGTAAACTCACTCTCTGTCCTGGAGGTGGTTCAGGGAGACATTTGGGTCCAGTGGTCTGCAGCCCAGGTCTAGACATGGGCTCACAATTACCAGATAGATGCTCAAGGCACGCTACTCAACTCCTCTTTTATTCTATTTGAGGTTTTACATCTATGAAATGAAGGTAACCTTGATAGTTATTTCTATGTTTAGTGCACTTTTATAAAAATGAAATAATATTATGGATATAAGAGGTTAGGTCAGCACAATCATATAATAAGAAATCACACTTTTCTGAATGTTAACATTGACACCCATTGCACCCAGATCACTCATATCTGCACTGGGAAATCTCACTTCTGAAGGCATCCAACCCTAGTCCTTGCTATATGGTAGGAGGAAGTGCAAATGGGGCTTCTCCCTTGGTTGATTAAAACCAGCCCAGCCCTGACCCTGCAGCTCTGAGAGAGAAGCTCCAGCCCTGGAATTCCCAGGTGATCCTCTTTAGTGATGGGAACGGATCATAGATGATTCACCATAGGGTGTGAGCTTAGCTGGGTTTATATTATTGCAAGTGTAAAAGGAACTTTATGAATAGAAATAAATTTTATGAGTTTATATGAGTGAGAGGAAGATGACTGACATTATGTGACAGTTTTCTTACCAGGATGTTTTGTGCCTAGAGTTGTCCGATGTGGGGTGCAGATCTTGGAAACTGGGATAGATTTGGGTAAAGCCGGGGGGTCTCTGAGACTCTCCTGGACATCCTAAGGGTTCACCTTCTTTGGTTGCTGGATGGGCTGCTTCCAACATGGCCTTAAGAGGAGCCTGGATTGATGGAATTAAGACACACTAAGCAGACACTATGAAGAGCCATTCCATCATCTCAAAGAAAAGGCCTAGAACACACTGAGTCTGCAAATGAAGTCTGGGAGCCCAGGAAGTGGCCAGGTATTACTGAGTGAAACAGAGTGAAGAGAGGTAGTTGAGCCCAAACTCAAACCTCCCCTGCAGAATGGCCTCCAGGGAGTGCTCAGGACCACACTGAGCCATGAACATGTGCAGACAAATGCTGAGGAGGGTAGTAACTTTTGTCATCTGGAGTTTCCTCTAAGGGTCTGTGTTTCCTCTTCTCTCCCAGTGATCAGTTATTCTGGCCAGGAATCAATGTCCCTGTGGATGCCTGGAGAGTCCATCAGCTGAGAGCAGAGATCCACATTGATGCCTACAGGCTTGGTTGGAATCCAGAGGAGCCTGTCAAGGGGAAGCAGGTACTGGCAGCTACAACAGCCATACAGGCCACAAATATAGCTCAGCCATCCAGGACCAGGACCCTTCCAAGGGCATCTCCACCTGCCCCCTACAACCAACAACTTGAATGGTCATTACAAAAGAAGACATGCTGTGTGGTCCCCACATTTGAGGGAAGAATGTAGGAGCTTAGGCCTCTGTTCCCCACATGACTAGCAGGACTGACTGCAGGGGGAATCTCAGGGATACTGAGCCCAGGGAGCAGGTCCAGGATAGGTGCAGGGGGAAGTCAGGAACATGCATCCCAGGAATCAGGAGAAGGGGAAGGTGAGGGGAAGCTTGAGACTACTGAGCCAATGTGCAGGAACAGGACAGGTGCAAGGGGAGCTCAGGATCATTGAACCAGGGTTGTGAATCAGGGTCAGGAGTAAGAGAGGGCTGGACTACTGAGACCAGTTAACAGGACCAGGGATAGGTGCTATCACAGCACTATTGAGTCCCTAAGACTAGACCTGGGCCTGGTGGAAGGAGAACTCAGAACCATGGGGCCTAGTGTCCAGAGCCAAGGCAGGTGCAGGTGGCACTCAGCAACATGGATAACAGGGGCCAGGACAAGAATTGGTGCAGGGGGAGATCAGAAACACCAGGTCTAATGTCAGGTGCAGGAGAAACTCATGATCCTGGAACCAAAAGGTCAGGAACAGGGATAGGTGGAAGTCAGAAGCACTCATCCCAGGGACCAGGATGAGACCAGGTGCAGGGGAGCTCAGGACAACCAAGTCCAGGGTCAGAACCAGGGCCAAGTGCAGGGGGCAACAAGAGTGTGTAGTGGGACCAGGAGCATGTGCAGTGAGAGTATAAAGGAGCATCTGGGTTTTCTTCTTATGACTTCTTATGACTTATCTATTACCTGATCTGAGAAAGATCAGGTAAACTTGGTCATGACTCTGCTACATGGCTTAAGACAGAAGTTCAATGAAATTTCATTAATACATTTAACTTGATAAATAAAAGCTATACTGTTATGTGAGACACAATGTAGACAGGAGTTCATCCATGTGAATAAATGTAGCCAAATGACAACCTCACAAACAATGCACCTAAGAAGAAGATGTAGAAATATGTCACCAATGAAAAAGGCACTTTGATCTTCAACACAATGTCTTCACAGTGACAAAATTCACTCCACACGTGGTTTGCATTTTATTGCCTGTCACTCCCATGACAACACCTCTAGGCAAGGATGTTCTGAGTGCCTTATGTACCAGGTCTAACCTTGGAACCTGCCTTAGTATCTTCTGAATCCCAAATCTTACCGTAAACATTGGTAACTTTAGTGTCCAGGCCAAGTCTTTTTCACCTCACATTGCTGCCTCAACAACTTGAAACCAGGCTAGAGATGAAGGTCTTAGTAAATTTATTATTTAAACTTTAACAAATATTGATTAGCCAAGTTGAAATATGCTGCTTTCAAGTTCTGTTAATGTTATGATAAGATAGAAGGACATATGCAAGATGAGTGGATCAAAACTGGTCAGTGTTCAGGGGAGGAGCCTGATGGTGGGTGGGGCTGACCTGCCCCAGTACCACAAGGGAGACATGTCAGGGCAGGCCCAGGGCAAGCGGTGGTTGGGCAGTCATGGTGGTCAGAGGAGAGGGCACACACTGGGCCTTTCTGGCTCCCACAGGGGATTATACCACTAATAGGAGTAAAGAAAATATATAACAGCTCTGAGAGATGACTTAAACTTCACACATGAAGTTGCAGCCATGGAATGACATTTACAAAGTGGGGAAAGTGGCACCAAGCACCCCTTACTGCCACTAATTCAAAAATCAACCAAAATCCACCACAGTCAACATTGTCATGGAATATATGCCTATTATACATTATATACATATTATAAATTCCATATATATGAAATAGATATACATGCCTTACTTTGTTCTTTCCATCTCATGTGGCATCAAAGACACATCCTCTGCACTTATATTAAGGCCTTTATAAATTATGATTCTATTACAAAAAATGCCATCATTGTATCATTCACACAGCTTTTCAGTATATAATATATTCATAAGACAGAAAAAGCAGGTTCACAATATATCATTTTTTAATCCAAATAGCATTCATGCTATCTGTAAATTATGCTTTATCAATCATTTGTCACTTATATTTTTCCCTAACATCATCAAGTGTTTTCTGTAAATATAATATTAAACTTCCTCTAATAGTTTTCTGTGCAGTAGGGAAAGTCATCAGAAAGAACTTGTAACACTCTACTCCTCCCCACACATCCACAGGTTTCCAAAGGCAGAGCTGACCTAAGAGTCCTGACAGGGAGGTCAGACCTATTCACATGTGTGCTTGACATCAGGTTCCACTGCATTCTGTGAAGCAGAGCATGGCTCCAAGTTCCTCCTCCCTGCTGTGCATCTCCATGTGGGAAAGAGCTTTCTCATCAGTGTGACTTGTGTTAAGGAGAGTTCCTGTTCCCAGTTGTGCAAGTCCCAGTATGCCTATAGGACCCAGTGCAGGGGCAGGGGCAGCCTTTCAAAACATGACAATCACCTGGAGCTTACCTGGTTACTTGTCTATCATAATCTCTGAATCCAAGATTCCAGGAAGAGGCTGGGAAATGAGCAGGATGGACATTGTTGGGAATATCCATGTAAGTAGCCCTGTCCCTCCTTATGAGGCAATGCTTGGCCTGTCATGTATTACTGTTCCTTCCTGAGGTAGAGTGTGTATTTTCCCAGATATTGCCATCTAAGCTGCATTGTCTTTAGTTGCCTATTTCAGAGAACTCCATCTGTGGGTTAAGGCTTTTATTCCATAGTGAAATAGGGGGGAAGCTTCTGGATATGCATTCCATGATAAGCTCTCTCTTTCCACCTTCTATTGGATCCCACCAGTGACCATAGGATAGTGGTTTCATTTGTGTTTCCCATGCAGAATAATTGTTTTGTTTTGTAGTGAAACTAAGGAGGTGGTTGTGGGTGCATTTCTACAATAGTTGCTGTCCCTCTCCCTAAACACACCTGGGAATAATCTATTATTTGTTTTTGTTTTGCTTTTTTCTGTGCAGCTTTTTGGTGTATTCTTCCTAATTTTGGAGAAAAACGTCTGCAAGACAGTATGGATGTGGCTCCAGTGAGATTCACCCTAACAACTTTATCACACTGAGAGTTTAGAAATTTATTAATCATTACTAATTTAATCTTCTTACTAACTTATGTGTCATCTGACAACACTGCCCCCCACTAGGTTTTAGTGTGGCTGCTACTTCTCTCTTTTAACACTTCACTCTCTTGAAATTTTAAGATTTTTCTTAGCTCTGTGACATCAATTTTTTCCATGTTGAGAACATTTTGAAAATTTGCAGTTTTTCCAGATCTCTTATTTTTATTGCTATTAAAAGAATAAGAGCAAAATTTTTTCTCAGCTATCTATGTGGCCACAATGAGTATTAGATTACACATAAATTGGAAACAATAAAAACACCAATCAGCAGGTTAAAAGATAAATTTTGGCATATGGATATACTGAAATACTATTTGTTGTTCAAATTAATGGACACCTGATACATAACATAAGAATGAATTATTATATCTATGTTGAGTGAAAGAATCTAAACAAGTAAAAGTCCATAAGAGGTATTTCTTCCCAGGAAAAGCAGGGCGTCAGCAGCTCTCACCCTGACCTAGATGCTGTTTCTGAGGTTAAGTCCAGAGTGAATGTGATCACGAGGTAGTGCTTTGGAGAAGAGCTATGGACTAGAGTGGACTCAATGGTATTCTGTTGTAGACATCTTGCAATTCAAGCAATGGAAGAAATTATAATAGTGAGGTGAAACCAGTGGCCACTAGATGCTTTCATGGCAGGGAGGGGAATGGCAGTTGTAATACAGGGGCTTTTTTAGGATTTGGGGGTTGTCCTGCATGATTCTTTGGGGACAGATACAGACCATTTTAGAGCAGCACATTCCATGCAGAACTGTGTGGGAGACAGTGTGGCCTATGATGTGAACTGTGGCCTATGCTTAGTGACAAAGCCCCAGGATGAGTATATCCATTACAGGTGATGTGCCACACTAATGAAAGAGGTTTATGTGAGATGTTATGGGAGGTATGGGAGGTGGAGATCACAGGAATCCCTGTAATTTTTGTGTAACATCTATGTAATCTAAACATCTTTTAAAATATATATGAAAAAAAATTAAATTTAAAAAAGGGGGTAGTGCTTCCTTCTTTTGCTTATCCGCCCTTCTAGAATTGAAGCACAATCTTGGGTGTGGCCCCCTGATATATCTCTGTTTGGCTCATGAGGTTGATTCCAAGTAAAGAGTGCCAAACCTAGAGGACCTCAATCTCTCTCTCTTTATTCACAAAATACTTCCTAAAATAGGGATTTCTTTCAGAGTGAGGTTTTCCTATTCCCAGCCTCAGCTTTAGAGCTCTGTTAAAAGACATTGGCTGAATTCTTTTGAACATAGCTGGGAGCAGTTTAAACCTCAGAATTTCCTCACAAACTGGCATTGTGTTGAAGGGAATTGGCAGAATGGTGGACTAGTGAAGACACAATCTAGCCTGAAGACCGGATAGTTTACAAGTGAGACATGGAGAATAAGACAGCTGAGAGGAGACCTCTTGGGTTTGAAAAAACACCCAGCACTGACCTCATAACTAACCCTCAAAAGTGTCCAATATTTGATTAGATTGTATTGTACACATATTTAAACCTCATTGCATAGTTGTAACAAAGAGAGCAATTAGACAACAATTATTTATGTGTACCAGTGAGGTATGGCCATTTGAAGAGGGGACCACAAGTACAACTCTCATGTCAGGATGACTGTGGAATAACCAAATCTGCACTTCCCTGAGGAAACTATCAGAGACTCAACACAGTGGGGCAGGGATACTTCACTGAATTATTCCAGCCAGTCACTAAACAAGTGAGGATGCAAAGAACTAGCACTGGGGGAAAGACTGGCAGTATCTAGACTTGCTACAATATATTACCCAGACTGTCCAGTTTCCAATGAGAAATTGAGTTATATAAAGATGCATAAATACATAACCCATACACTAGAAAAATGCGTGTAACAGAAACTACTTGTGAGAAAGTTCATATATCATATTTAACAGATTAATTGTTTCAAGTAGTCATTATAAATGTTTTCACGAGTGGAAAATGATAAAAGAAGCAAAGGAAGATTTATTAGTAACATTGTACCAAATAATATCAATAAAGAGACAGGCATTATTAAGAAATCAAATGGAAATTCTGTAGAGTAAGAGAATAATAAGTGAAATTTTAAGAAATATATCTAGACAGGTTCAACTATATATTTGAAATAGCAGAATTATCAGAATTATTAGAATTACTAATGAGAGGGTGACATAACAGAAATAACAATGACTGAAAGGACTATTTTGATTAATGATGTGTCAAAATAAATGAGAAAACTTAAATGAAATGGAAAAATTCCTATAAATACACAATATGAGGAAAATGTTTCCAAAATAAATAAATAAATCATCTTAATAGACATA
This sequence comes from Cabassous unicinctus, assembly GCA_029593785.1. NCBI lineage: Eukaryota > Metazoa > Chordata > Mammalia > Cingulata > Chlamyphoridae > Cabassous > Cabassous unicinctus. The sequence continues at coordinate 13,793 of JAQZBX010033370.1, read as the reverse complement.
TATCAAATGAAGAGATTTTATCAGTAATCATAAGTACCCAAAAAGAAAATTCAAAGGGTCTATAGCTCCATAGATGTATTCTACATCATTCAGAGAGGAATTAATCACAATTCTTCCTAAATTGTGATATCAACTTCTCTTCTGAATATTGGGACAATATCCTTAAATAAATACCAGATAGAAAGATGAGTAAAATGTAAAATATAAAAATAATTACATGTCATAAAAATGGCATTTTTCCTAAGGGATTCAAGATTTACTTATCTTGCATCAACCAATTAATGTAACACATTAAATCAATAGAATAAAAAGGAAAACTGAAGGATCATCTCAATATAAAAGGATAAATTCCCTTAAAATCCAGTATCTTTTTAATTAAGTACTATCAATGAGCATGGTACAGATGAGACTTTCTCAAACAATTAAAGGACATTTACAAAAAATGGACCATTATCATTTGTATTACTCAGGGTTCTCAAGGGAAACAGAATCAACAGGAGATGGCTGTCAATAATATGACATTTTATAAGAGTCTCTGACATGACTGTGGGGATGCAGAAGTTCAGGTTCCACAGGTAGGCTGCAAACCAGGGGCTCCGATGAAAGTCCAATGAAGGTCTTTGATGAGTTTCTGGGAGAGTTGCCTGTCCAAAGATGAGCTGGGAAATTCTCTCTGACTGCTGAAATCACTTCCTTTTTTAAGGCATTCAACTGATTGTATAAACCATCACTCATTGCTGATGACAATCTTCCTGATTGATGTAGATGTAATCAGCCATCTATGCAGTAAACTCAATGGTGACTAGAGTCCATGAATATCCTTCTATTACCATTAGCCCAGTGCTTGCTTGACCAAACATCTGGGCACAATTACCTGGTTGAGTCGACACATTAGCTTAACCATCACAAAATTATTCTTTTTTTTTTTTAAGATTGTTGCAGTTTATTTAACGCTAAAAATTTGCATGCTTCATGTGTAATAAAATATATTACAATGATCACTTTTAAATGCTTTATTCATTGATTAAAGAATATACATTTAATATAAACCATACAACAACAGTTATCAGGTCAAACATTCAGCTGGTTTCCTTACAGTTTCTACCAGGAATTATTTTATCTGATCACATTTGTAAGATAAAATCTCACCACATCTGGCATTTACACACAATGTGCCAGTGGATTCACACTACTGATGTACATATAAAATCCACAGGTGTGTGCTCACTGGATACAAAACAGTGCACACCTGTCAAAAGGTCATTTTAATATAAGATGGTAAAACCATTTGTAAAACACATATAAACTTTTTCCATAAATAGATTCATATCTGGACATCTGTTGCATAAATTGTGTTTCCAAATCTTACAATAGAGCAGCCAGGCCTCAGAATTCGTGGGCACACACGTTGGCTACTAACTTTATTATTGCAGACTGTCCTTTAACAGTAAATGTACAACATTCAAAGCACTTAAAAAGGTCCAGGTGGAAGGCACACAAAGACCATATCTGTACCATGGTTGTCCTGAAACAGTTAAATTGGCTCAGGCAATTCTGGGCGGCAAACTCCAGGTGCAGTTCTTCCACGAACCAGCCGCACGTGTGCATGAGGAATTCGAGCCTGGGCTGTTGCGCGGAAGTGGAGACTGGTACGGAGTTGCAGGCAGAGCGCGGGATAGAAGAAGCACTCATGTCAATGTGAGCAGGAAGCGGAGGCCCGCAGCCGGTGGGGAGCGGGCCAAAAGGAGGAGATGTACACCATCAGCTCGCTGTGCAACAACAGGCGCCCGCCGCCTGCCCGCATAGAGCCATCCGACTCCGTCGCGCGTCGCCGGCTGCCTGCTGCCCCCCAACCCCCGGAGCAGCCCCCGCAGCTGCCGCCGCGCTACTCGGGCGGCCCAGGCTTGGTTTAGAGCTCTGGCGGTCGGGTTTGGGGCACTGACCACCATCATCCTTAAAGCTAAAAGATTGGATGGTATTTCCCTTACATCAGGAACCAAAAAGGATATTGGTCATGACCCCTTCTATTCAAAATTGTACTAAAGATTATAGCCAGTGCAATTAGGCCAGAAGAATAATACAGATTGTAAAAGAATAAATTCAAGGAACTTGTTTTGAAATGTATGTAATCTCATATAGAAGTTCTCAGGAATTCACAACAATCTGTTAGAACAAGAGTGCAGCAAGTTTGCAATAAATAAGATCAACATACAATAATCAATTGTATTTCTATATACTGGCAATTATCCTTCCCAAAATGAATTTAAAATAATTCCATTCAGAATGACATCAAAAAATAAAGTAATAAATGCTTCGGAGTAAATTTAATAAAAAGTACTAAACTTATGTTCTGAGAGATACAGTATATTTTTGAACAAATTTATGATATAAATAAAAGGTAAATCATTTAATGTTTGTGTTTCCGAACACTTAACATATTTTTATGATAACACTACACCCCCAGTGAACTACAATTTCAACATTATTCATGGAAAATTTCCAGCTGATTTATTTGTATTAAATGACAAACTGACTCTAAAAATCATGTTGTTGTGAGGGAGCAAGAATAGACAAAAAATATAAATGAAAGATACAGTAGGAAGTCTCATATTTCTGAATTTCAAAGCTTACTATGATTCAATGGTATTTAAGAAAATGTGGTGCAGGAAAAAAAAGATAGACATACAGATCAATCAGAGATCAGAACCCAAAAATAAATCCATACATATTTGATTAATTTCTTTTTGTATTTGCTTACATAAATGTTATTATATATATATATATATTTTTTAAAGATGCTTAGCTTACATAAATGTTACACAAAAATTACAGGGATTCCCATATTCCCCACCACCCACATCTCCCATAATATCCCACATAAACATCTTTCATTAGTGTGGCACATCACCTGCAATTTACATACACATCCAGGGGCTTTGCCACTAAGCATGGACCATAGTTCACATTGTATACCACACTCTCTCCCACGCTGTTCTGCATGGTACATGCTGATGTAAATTGGCCTATATCTGTCATTATAATGTCATTCAGGATAATTCCCAAGTCCTGAAAAAGCACCTGTATTACAATTGCTTTTCCCTTCCCTGCCACAAAATCATCTAGTGGCCACTGGCTCCACCTCACTGTTATAATTTCTTCCATTGTTTGAATCACAGTATGTAGCAACAGAAAACCATTAAGTCCACTCTAGTCCATAACTCTTCCCCCAATCCTGAGGAGTCTGGGATAGTGATGTCCACTCGACCTCCAAGTGAGAGGGGGCTTATATCCCATGGATACGGTGGATGGGATTATCCTGCCTTTAGCTGCAGTCTCTCTCCATTCCCTGGGATGGCCATTGTCCATCATCGTCTCCTCACCAGGTGACTTGGGTGAGTCCATTGAGCTGTAGAGTAGGAGTTGCAGCTCCACCAAGATTCCAGGCACAGCTGGCACATGGGCAGGCCAGAGGCTCCAGTCACCCTGGAATTACACCTACAAACTCCAGCCTCACATATAGGGTTGAATAGAAGGGACTGATGGACCTTGTGCAGGGAAGACTTATTTGAGTCCAACTTTGTCACTCTAAGGAGCACAGATTCCAAAGTAGAGCCCACCGATAAGGCATCAATCTCTGGAGCTATCCATCCTTATACAGAACCTGGGTGTCTCCAGAGCCCTCAGGAGCCCCTCTGCTTGGGGTGATACCAACTTTGGTGTTCTATGAGATCCTACTGAGGTGTGCATAAGCTGAACCTCTGGGATGACCTCCCGACTCTCTTTGAAGTCTCTTAGCCACATGAACTCATTTGTCTTTACCTTTTCCCCATTTTATTCAAGGTCTTTTTCCAGTCATATTGCCAGTTGGCATTTGGTATTAATCTCTTGTTGCCAGGGAGGCTCATCCCCAGGAGTCCTGTCCCATGCTGGGGGGAAGGTAATGCATTCATATGCTGAGTTTGGCTTAGAGAGATGCCACACTTTAGCAACAAGGAGGCTCTCAGGTGGCAACCCTTAGGCACCCCATAACAGTAGGCTAGGTTTCAATTACAAGAACAAAGACTCATAAGGCTAGTCATCAATAACAAGAACCCATCAGTGGACCATCCTCTTTTGCCAGACACTGCCCCTGCACTTGGGGGACTGTTTCTGCTTTATTGGAGAATGTGGTAGAGCTCTCCAGGCTGGGAATTCAGTATTCCCTCATTTATTGAGTGATTGTCTACCCACCATGACCATGCCCCATCTGTTGATCATTTGCACAATTTTATTTATCTTTCATGTTTATTCAGATGAACTTCCTCCTATGAATCCCCCATCCCAGACACCCCCCACCAATGATCCTCTGCAGCCCCCATTGTAACCCTTCTGTGATCTAAACCTTCCTTGAAGATGAAGCCCATATAATAACCAAATACAATTAATAGGAAAATGAAATAATAATGATAAGCTTAAATGCAAGAGATAAAGTACATGAAAACTCAGAAAAAAAAAACTAAAAATAAAATATAATTAACACATTGGGACACTCAAAAAATGGGAAAAACAAAATTTTTTAAAATTATTTGATTAATTAATATTGATAAAGGTGTCAAAACTATTCAAAGGATAAAAATAGGCTTTTCAACAAATGATGCTGCAATAATGGGAAAGCTATGTAGAAAAGAATAAATTTG
>JAQZBX010033369.1:0-25496 GCA_029593785.1 Cabassous unicinctus | reverse complement strand
TATAGCTGCCTCCATAAATCCCTCTTAATTGGATTTATAATAAAGTCTAGCTCTGTACTATTCAACTTTTTAAGTATGAAGTTCTAGCAAATCCATTCATTTTCAGTTTGTGACATGGGTGGGTCGACCTTTAATTTCACAGGGTTCCATATTCTATCATTCTCATCTTGGCAACAATGGGGTTGTTTTCCACAGAGAAAGAATTCTGAAACTTATTTTTTCTTTTGCCAAAGATCCCTTAGCTTAAGAAAAGTCTTACAGGGAGATTTAAGCATATAAAATAGATTAAAACTGAGCAGATCTAATCAAAGTGACTGGGGCTATTCCCAGCCTTTCCCCAGCCCCACATTCCCCATATCCCAAGCTCTGCAGAGCCAAGTTTAAAAGACTTTGCCCTTGAGAAACAACAGAGATGAATAAGGAAGAAAGAAAATGAAATAAAGTTAAAATCTGCAGGAGCAGCTGGAGACCAGTGGGAATTTTGAGATACACAATCTGGAAGTGTTTCATGCCTTGGCATGTTAAATTCCAGCAAACAGCACAGGCAGGAACCTTAAAGAACAGGGGCTGAGGAGCAAAAGCTGCAGAATTAAAGCCTTGGGTGAATGGATATTAGGAGAGAAAATAGGAGGAGGAAACAAAGTTGTTCAAGGTGGTATCCTGTGTCCCTGGCTTCAAATGACATAGGAGAAAATAAAAGAAGACTGAGAAAAAGGACATTTTCAAATAAGATTAAAAGATTTAAAAGAAGGAGACCTTGTAAAAGTGTAATTTAATATATTACTAAAAAGAGGAGGCAAGGAAAACTCTGGGAGCAACTTTTATTATGCATTTTCTGTGGAAAACTGGTCTAAGTGTTTCTGGCAGAATCAAGGGAACCAAGGTCATCAGCAAAAATGCTGGAGGAAGGATCTTTGAAAACCAAAGAGAACACTAGCAAAATTTATCACATTTTCTGAGCGCTGGGAATTAACTAAAGACACACAGCAATCTGGGGACTATTCAAGAAATTGGGCTGAATATTGATAAGAAGAAAGAGTTTTGAGACATTTTAACATTCCCTATCCCCATCCACTCCTCCCAAGTCCATAAAACCAACAGCCCACAAGTATGGTGAAAAATAGCAGCTTTTCAGCCACTGGAGTGGGCAGAGAAAGGAGCTGCAGTTCCTTCAAGCCCCATTTCCAGAGAATTATCATTATTTGACTTGTCTGGTGCTTCCCTGGAACACCACACTTGGAAACTATCTTTAATGAACTTGACTCAAAGCTCACCCAGTGCAAACAACTTTTTCCCCAGGGGCAATTGTCAAAACCAATCAGAGGCAATTGTTGAACATGTTTGTCTGAATAAGTAGAGAACAATTGGGACAAACAATAGCCTAAACAAATGATTAATAGAAAAAGCTAGGGAAGGAAATGTCCATAGCAGGCTTTGAAGAGCTGCAACATATTACTGGGAATCTAGAAAGGCACACACATGGATAGGGCTTTGGACATGCCCAAGGCTGTGCATATGCTCAGAAAAGACCAGAGAATGCCTAACCTTGGGTTAACCTTGGGACTCTATGCAAGTAGAGATTGAAGACTAAAGCAGAGTTGTAAACTGCCAGCAAAGACTGGGAGACTTGTTGGTTAATTATTGGTTAATCACTAGCTGATCACTAAGCTAACTGAGTAGACACTTCAGTAGCACACAAGACAAAGAATACACACTCTACAGAATTAGTTCAGAAAAGCCACTAAACAAACAAGCAAAAATGAAAACAACAAACAGCCAAAACAACAAACCCTGGGATGGGGGGAGAATCTGATTTCCAGAGTTGCTACATTATATTACTTAAAATGTTCAGTTTCAACAAAATATGATACTTGTAAAGAAAGTGGAACATATGGCCCATACATAGGGAAAAAAGCAATCAATAAAAAGCTTCTCCTGAGGACATAATCCTGAATTCTAAAGAATCTAAAATGTTTCTCTTCCACAATACTAAGCTATAAAGTGCCAAATCACTTGTGGTAAAACATTTCCTTACTAGCCAAAGCATGGGAGTCCATCTTACTTAGAAAAGGATTTTTTGCTGTTAATGGAAATTTCATTCAGAAGAAGTAATTTCCTAGACAGTTTTGTTAAGGAAATGTGATAAACTACTATTCTATATGTAATTTTTACATATGTAGTTCATTACTTTAAACCGTAAGTGCTGTTAAATTAAGGCCAAGATACTTTTGCTTTGGGGATATCTTACTAGTGTTTTAATTGATGACATTTAAAGGACAGCTAGGAGAGTTTAAAAGTTGTACAGAAAAGCAGAGACTAGGAACTTTCTTCTTTTTATTGCAGTTGTGTATTCTACGTGACAAGAAACAATTTTTAAACTGGGATTTAGAGACTGTTTCTTATATTGTAGAATGGAGAGCGTTTACAATTTTACTTTAATTACCTTCAGATTTTTATTTGTTGTCTAATTTAATCAATAAAAGTTTCTGTCTTCCATTTATTATTGTCATATCTCTTCAGCAAAATTGCTTTCTTTGTGTCAGATCAGGCACAAAGAAAAAAAGTTTCCATAAATAAAATATTGCAATTATATTTTTTAAATTTTCAAGAACATTGGTGTTCATAGGGCAACTAATTTAGGAATTGATTTGGGTTCATGTTGCAAATGATACTATAATACAGGGCAATTCAGACTGCCAAATTTTTTCAGATTTTCTCAAATATTTGTCTCCTTCCTCTACTTTGCCTGCCTGTGGAATTACTGACTGAGTAATTGGTTAGCACTTTTCAGGAAAAAGACAAAGGGATCTGTGACACTACATATGTATTAGTATTCAATTTTAACAGCTGGATCATCACTAAGTTTTAGGACATTTCCAACTGTTTGCACTTTACTACCAACAAGAGCTAATATATTCTGAGCACTTTTCCATCTGTCACACTCTGTTCTAAGCACGTTACATGTATTAATCTACTTGATCTTCACAACTGCCCTGTGAGGCAGGTCCTCTTAAGGTCCTCATTTAACAAATGAGGAAACTGAGGCACAAAGAGTTTACACACCAGGAAACTGGCAGAACAGGGATTTGAATCAAAGGTAACCTTGGTCCATTTCCCACGTTTCTAACTATATTCACTCTAAAAAATTATCATTAGCATTAACTAAGAAAACACTGTTTAGAAATAGGATGATGGTAATTTTGTGGCTATCATCCACCTTTTTTTAAATCCACCTTTTTGATAACTTAATGTCATTGCCTCTACAGGGAGAGATAATCCCATCTTTAGATAAAGTTACAAGAAATATAACTATGAGCTGATAGTACTTATAATCTCAGAAATAATTTTTCTTTTGCTTTGCTTTCAAACTTAAAAAAAAACTATATTTGTTAACTTTTTTCATTGGGAAGGGATGAAGAAAGTCTAACTAGTACACAGGTATGGAATCATTTTAAGACTCACATACTGAAGTAAGGGCATGTAATTTAATTGTTATAATTTTTCTCTTGCAGTACTTTATGTTCCTGCATAAATTATAGAAGTTCTTTAGATACCTGGACAAATCCCCTGTGAAAATTTGAAGCTGGGTGGACCTCAGAAGATCTTGTTCTTAAAGCAAATTCATTTCTGTGCATGTAAAACCTGCTGTAGATGATTCCTTTTGATTAGAGTCAGTTAAGGGAACTTCCTTTTGATTAGATCACTTCAGTAGGGCATGACCCAGGGTGGGTCTTAAACCTCTTTTACTGGAGTCCTTTATAATTGGAGGAATAAAAAGTCACTGACACAGAAAAGCAGCTGAAGAGAGAGAGGAACCTAGAAGTTAAGAGAGAAAGAAAGCCTAGGGAGCCAGAAGCTGAGAGGAAGCCACTTTAATCAGAAGCTGAAAGCAGTGAGGCCTGGAAGAGAGGGGGGAGACAAGCCGACACTCCCATTGTGTCCTGCCACGTGCCTGATTGCCCACAGTGGCAACTTGGTGAGACAGCATCTCTTAATGATACTGTAATTTGGACACTTTCACAGGCTCAGAAATGTATGCTTTTAACTTGAGAAATACCCATTGTAAAAGCCAACCCACTTCCCAGCAGCTTTTAGCAAACTAAAACATCCCTTTTCTCTAACACCATCCTCATCCCAAATTGTTTCCATACCCAGAGGAGGGAAGAATGAAGTACATAGATAAGAAGTGTCCACCATCTTGGCTCCAGTAGGGTTCTCTGATCCCTCCATTGATTACATAATTAGATCCATTCTGGTCAATATTTAAAATGGTGCTTTCTGGTGGAGTCTCCTAGAGTAGGGTAATTCAAAGGAGCATGGTCGGACGTGGGTGTGGCTCAATCGATGGAGCTCCCGTTTACCATATGGGAGGCCCCAGGTTCGCTTCCCAGGGCCTCCTTGTGAGGGCAGGCCGGCCCGCGCGGCGCGGTGGGCTGATGCAGCAGGACCTCACAGCAAGGGGGAGATAAGCAGACACGGAAAAAGACACACAGCGAATGGACACAGCAAACACAAGCAGCAAGGGGGGGATAAATAAATAAATAAATAAATCTTTAAAAAAAACAACAACAAAGGAGCATGGTCTGAACATCTTGGAGCCTATGTATGCTGATGAGACCCAGTCACAGTTACCCAGCTTTCTTTGGCTCACTGAGCTATTCAAGCTGGAGACTGCTACCGATGTTCATAGATCATGCTGTCTTTTAAACTCCATGTCTCTCCCAGGTGGATACTTTGTCAGACCTGCACTGCAAATATCACTCACATTAACACTGTGTTGTCATGTTTCTTGGACATCAGCATTTTTTCTCATAAAAGGGTTGCAAATTCATCCATGGGATGTGTCCTAACAAATTGCAGTGATGAATTTTGCCTCACTGCTTGATTAAAACACACACACACATCAGGTAAAGAAGGCAGCCACTTTGAAGTGTGCAAATATTTGGAAATCGCTTTTTTTAAGTTAGGATTCAAAGGAGTCCAAAACAAGAAATCTACGCAAGTGGCATTTTGCCAACCTCTCAGTTATTTGAGAAGAAAAATGAAGAGTGGTACTCTTTGAATACAAACGGAGAGCAAAGATGGTGGTTATAATGTGTTGCATATAGAAAAATATGCTTCTGTCTTTAGTGTGGAAAATAATTAAGGGGGCACCCAAAGAGTCAATGCAAATTCTATGTTGTTTATTAATGTCTTTTCTGCACCTGTTGGATCCATTATCTCACTCTTTTCCTGTGAAAAAATGAGTAATATACAGGAGAGTAAAATTATACCCAGTGTCATATCTTAAATGCAGTTATTTAATTTAATGGTTTATTATAAATGGCATTTCCTATAAAACAGTTAGATGAATGTGAAGAATAGACTTAGAAATTCAACTAGTAATTTTATCCTTTTTACAGACCCATTGTGTAGGGGATTCTGTTTTGGCTTGGTTTGTAATAGGGGCAGGTTTGATTGCCTCACCTGCATTATTTGTCGGTAAAGAGCAAATAATCCATTGTGCAACTTAAGAAATCCATTGTCATAAAGTGTTGGGATCAGATTCTGAATTTGGAATAAGAATAAATCATTGCATCAACCAAAAAAATACGCAGGAACTTGTCTCGTAAGAATAAAGAAACCCAAATTCTTCTCACATTAAAACTGATGATGGAAGGGAAGTACATAGACTGTCCTGGAATCAAGGGAGCAATCTATTGGTGCATCTTATCCTGGGCTTTCTCTTTCTCTAAAGAATCTGGTGAAAGCTGTTTCAGAAGACAGAATGTCTAACTCAGAAATAAACAGAAGGTATCTCTACTGGTCTGTATTGCTATCTCCCCAGTGGCATCAGCCAGGTTTACGATTATATTTTACTGAGCTGAGCAGGAGTCAGATTTGAAAAATTTGCAATAGTCTTTTAACCCTTCTCAGACTCTTTGAAATGGTGGGGTAGACTCAGTTTGGCATCACAGTGCCTCTGTGGACTACAATAAATGGCCAAAAAATGGAAAAATATGGGACTCCCAGGGTGGTCCTGTGATTTAAAATCAGGACTTCATTTTCAAAACTTACACATACATACAAAGATATTCACTGGGGAAGTGCTATTGTGAGATATGCTGAAGGTAATATTCCAAATTTCATGCTCCTTAAAGTTGAGAAATGCAGATCTCAAATATTTAAAATATTTAATGCTATCTGCTATCTACCATGTTTCTCCCGCCTGGTTTTACAAGCAACTTGGAAAGGCTCCATGTGGTTGTACAGCATATTTTTTGAATGAATGAATGAATAGATTACAAAAGAGACCTTTAAAGATGAAAACATAGTGTACTAATGTCAGGGTCAACTTCCTTCACCCCTGTAGTTGGTCTACTAAAACAAACAAACTAGACACTTGAAGAAAATTACATCAATGGTATGCAACTGCACTAAAGTCTTAAAAGACACAAGTTTAAAGGGAAAACTATATTTCACCCTTGTCTTACAAATTAGTTGAATTTGTTCAACCAGTCTATCACTCTTCTTTTAGTTCCAAACACAGGCGTTTTTTTTTAGAAGGAAGAACAGAATGTCTCAGGCCCAAATTAATATTTATTTATAAATTGTGGAAATGTCTTGAAATGGAACACAGATTAAGCAGCAAAGCTCTGTCCATTGAAAATATGTGAGCCACATGTGTCATTTCAAAATTGATAGTAGCCTTATTTTACCAAAAAAAAAAAAAAAGGAATTAATTTAAATATATTTTAGTTAACCCAATATATCCAAAATACTGTCATTTCAATAACTAATCAGTATAACAACGATTGAGATGTTTTGTACTTCTTTGAAATGTGTATATTTTAAACTTCCAGCACACTTCACTTGCACGAGCCATGTTTATGGCCTTGGACTTGTGGCCCCCATGTTGGGCAGAACAGATTTAGCATAAAGGATGGGAATCCTAATCTTTTTTCAAAACATGACTGTGCAACTTATTGGCCCTGTGGTTTTAGGCAAGCAACTTCTCTTTTTTTTTCTATAAAATGAAGGGAATAATATCTACCTCTGTGAGTTTTGTGAGGCTTCAAATCAATGCCGTATCAGACCTCTTTTCACAGTGTGTACCTTCATTGAATCGTACCCAGTGGCTCCCCGTCTTTGGAACACAGTAGAATAGATTACTATAGTGGCAGCTATTCTTTTTACAAGGGTTAAAAATATTCACCCTAATGCTGGAATATCTACTACATTCCGGAAAGAGTGAAGACACACAAGCTCTATGCCGGACTGTGCAGTCTGGCCCTAAGGCAAAGTCTGAACCCTGAAACACATTGCTGCCTGTCTTTAGGTTTTGTCATGTATTCCAATTATTGAGATTGGACTTTTCTGAACCGATGTCAGGAACTATGATTGGGAAGAACTTTTTGGCACTCAAGCCCGCAAAGAAAGAGTAAATGAACCTCTCCCACATTTCAGAGAGATGATTTACATTATTAGTAGGTTGCTAAGGATGTAGGACCAGTGCTCGGCCAAGGGAGATAAATGAATTCTCAGAGCCCCAGATATCATCTCGTCAATTACACTTTCTAGGGCCATAATAATCTCATTTAATATTGTGGAAGAATTTATCACCCTCACTTGATTCCCAAAGAATGGTTAATGGTCCCTGGCTCCTCAGAGGATACCATCCCTCTCAAGACTCAGTCTTAGTAGCTTGATCACGACGGCGATGATAAAGATGTTTATTGAGCCCTCTGGTACACTCAGCACTGTTACTGACTCTAAACCCCAGCCATCTCTGCCCTTAAGAAACTTATGATAAATGTTCCAAGTTTTTATTTTATTTTATACTAAATATAAAATCATGTTTATCAGGATCTCTTACACCCTATTTAAAAAACAAAACAAAACATTAAAATTCCTTTTATTTCTGTTTCTTTACAACCATCCAGGCAGGGTTAACTCCCAGATATGCCAATACTCTCAAGCCCCAATCCCCCTCTAGAAAGTCAGATTTATATTTCTGACTCTAGGGGACACCTGTCGTTGAGGGTCCCATCAACCGCCCACATCAACATCCTCCCCTTTCTGGATCCCTGGTCCTTTTCTTGTTCCTATGGAGAAGTTTCCTGAAACTGCGGCCTCTGTGTTTCTTCACAATGTATTTATGTCCTCAGTTTCAGTTTTCAAATACCCAGCTTTGAGCCTTCGGTGTGTGCACTCCAGCTAGACAGGCATATTACAGGGACACAGGGTCCTGGGTCGTGGAAGGTCCTGTTGCCACAGTGAGGACAGGAGCTGGCCCTGGACCAGCTCACACGGGGCCACCCCGCCTCCCACAGCATCTGCTTCAACATGGTGTGGAGCTGCGCAAGTCTCCCGGAGTGGGGAGTCCCACTTGTATCCTCATAGCTCTTCAGAGGATCAGGATACAGCATGTGGCTTAACCAGCAGGTTCTCTGGGACAGCTATGGAGATGGAGTTTCTGCAGAAGCTAAGGGTTGTTGTTTGGCAGCAGCAGCCCAGTTCAGGTGGGAAGGCATCCATGATCCCACACTCATCCAAACTCAGGTCCTGGAGTGGGGCTGAGGCTCTCTCTAGCAGAATCTCTAGAGGCCCAGGACTCAGACTCAGGTCCTTTAGCTGACTGACATTAGGGCTCAGGGACAGATGCGTCAGGTCTGATTCCAAAGGCAAACAATTAGTGATGGAGAGATTCGCCAAGGGGATCTTCAGGCACCTGAGCACCTGGTCCAGGTAACCTTCTAGGAAGGAGATGGAGTCCAAATGCAGCACCTGGAGATGGTACAGACTGAGGAAGTGAGAGGTGAAATGGATGACACTCTGCTCCTGGTTGCCAAAGACATCTGGGAAGACAGGCTGTATTAGTCTGCCAAAGAGGTGCCTATGCAAAGCACCAGAAATCTGTTGGCTTTTATAAAGGGTATTTATTTGGGGTAGAAGCTTACAGTTACAAGACCCTAAAGAGTCCAACTCAAGGCTGCTTTCTCACCAAAGTCAGTTGCCACATGTTGAAGCAAGATGGTTGCTGATCTCTGTGAGGGTTCAGCCTTCCCCTCTGGGTTTCCTCTCTCTCAGATGCAGGTTGGCATAGGGCTTGTCTCTCAGGGCTTCCTCTCTCTCCTGGCATAGGGCTCGTTTCTTTCTAGGCATTGTATATCAATCTCAGTTCTCTTCCCAAGGACAGATGTAAGCTATCCAGCAAATGGTCCATCTCTCCCCCAGGGCTTCAACTGTTTGAGCCTTCTTTCTGTCACATGGCAGGATCAAAATGACAAATTTCTCTCCTCTGTGTGTCTTCTTGAGAGAGTATCCACTTATATCGGTCCACCAAGGGGGCGGTGAGTCAACCTGAGTCACACCTTACTGACATGGTCAAATCAAAGCCCTAATCTTAACAGGTAATTTAATCAAGGACATCTCAGCTGAATCTAATACAATCAAAGGGTATCACTCCCAGAAGAATAGGTTACAAACACAATCTTTTCTCTTTTGGGGATTCATAAAATAATCTCAACTGTCACACAGGCAGATATGGGTGAGGCAGAGTCTGCACAGATTAACCCTCCGGGGTCCAGTTAAGGAGCAAATCTCCCCAGAGGGGACAGTTTCCAGGTGCAACCTACTTCCAAATTCTGGATAGAGTGCAGCTACACCACCTCCAGGATCTTATTAATACTTTGGATTGGCACTGCTAACAGCTTGAGTTTCTTACAGCACAGGTGTAGAAACTCCTTGCCCTGCTTGACCTTTTATTTTTATTTTTATTTTATTTTATTTTTTTTTATTGTGGGTAAAAATCAAAATTTTCACAATACACACCAATATCTGTAAAATGATATATAAATACATATGCATATATGTGCATTTGTTTACATAAATGTTATTTGTTATATATATATATATTTTTTTCTTTTTTTTTTTAAGGTGCTTAGGGGAGGAATTCATCCCCAGCACTCCCGAGGAACCCAGGGCTGTCTCCTCTGCATCCTTGAACCCTCCACTTTATCAGGGGTTGGGCTGCCTCTGGCCAATCAATGGGAACACGCTGTGGTTCCAGAAGGCTTGATGAGCAAGCGTCCATAAATCCAGCACTGGTAGGTTCCATTTCCTGGGGTGAACCTTCTGGACTAGCAGGCCATGGAGAGCGCAGCTTGTAAAGTCTCCCGGGGAGGCGGCTGTTCCCTCCCCAGGCCGACATCATTGCCATCCACCCCTCCCTGTGCCTGTCTGAGAGCAGGGCTGGGAAGCGCTCTGTGGGCAGCAACTCCAAGGTGCCTGGGGAGGCTTGACTGCTCCCCCTGATGAATCTGCTTTCCAAAATGAATCCAGATCTGGGCACGGCTGGAAGGGAGCCATCAGCTCTGAGTGGACCACACTGGGGACTCCTACACGCCAGGATTCTGGTCCCTCCCCGGAGTCCTCAGAAGTCTTTCTCTTCTCACCTTCCCCTTTTGGCTCCTGAAAACGGCTTCCAACCACTTTGGACCAACTCGGCCTGCCCCCGGGTCCTGCAATACTTCATATCTCGGGGCTCCTATCGGCTCAGTCGGCCGTTTCCACCCAGATCTGTGTGAGGGCAAGGAGATGCTGATTTTTTTACCTAATTTCGCACCCCACCACTCTGTCCCCAGTCGCTCAGGAGCTGGACAGAAAGAAAAAGGGCGCGACCTCAGCGGGAGAGAACCATCTCTACTAATATTAGCTTGTTTATCCGACCAAACTTGGTTTCTGTTCCTTCCTGGGACTCTCAACTGGGGTTGACCAGGAAAGCCGGAAGGGGCTTGTTTTCTTGGGCTGGGCACGGGGTGGGGCAGGGGGTACAGGAAGGAGGGGGCTGCTTGTTGGCTTATAGGGGAGGGAGGGAGGAGAGAGTGGACCTGGTTTGGGGGAGGGAACTGAGTCTGGGGTCAGGGTGGGAGTGGGGAGCAGGGAGTGGATAGGTGGGGTGAAGTTGGTTGTGGAAGGGACCTGGGCTTGGGGTGGGGGGCTGGGCCTGGGGTCATGCTCATTTTATTTTTTTTTAAGATTTTTTAATTTTCTCCCCCACCCCATCATTGTTTGCTCTCAGTGTCAGCTATCTGTGTCTGCTGTGTGCTCTCTGTCTGCTCATCTTTTTTAGGAGGCACCTGAATCAAACCCAGGACCTCCCATGTAGGAGGGAGGTGTCCAATGGCTTGAGCCACCTCTGCTCCCTGCTTGGTGTGTCTCCTCATTGTGTCATCTGGTTGCATCAGCTTGCTGTGCCAGCTTGCTGTCTTGCTTGTCGTCTTTTAGAAGGCACTGGAACCCAACCCGTATGTCCCATGTGGTAGGGAGGTGCCCAACTCCTTGAGCCACATCTGCTTCCCCACACTCATTTTTGAATGATCAAAAAGACACTTCCGTACTGTCAGCACATAGCAGCGTTTGCTTCACAATGAAGCCTGAATATTCGGGGGGAAAAAAAAACAAAAACAAAAATAAACAACAACAAAAAACACCCACACACTACCAAAGAAAGTCACAGCAGTTATCTTCACTGCTGAGCTTGTTATCTGCAAAAGAAAATGATTTCAAACAACATGGTCAGTGATTCAGAGAAAGGTTTGTAAACAATATATCTGAAGCTTATAATAAAATCACCTATGGCAGAGTCTCTGCTCAAGAGATTTCATGCATCTGTGGAGGGGTGGGGAAGCATGGGGCAGGACCCATGAAGGGGAAAGCAATCGTTTTTCTTTGCATTTGGTTGCATTTCCCAGCTCTGCAACATAGAGCTAAAACCCCACAGTAATGGGAAAAGAGTTCCAATGACTAAAGGATCTTCTTTGATTTTGCACTACTCAGCAGCAAAAGCAACACATTCTGAGCATGTAAAGTAGCTCAGCTGATTTGAATAGCTGAGTCAATGCTTTTCATAAAAAGCCACTCACAGCCCAAACTGGGGGGGAATCAATATCTTGACCCATATTAGCAATGCAGCTGAGGATTTTAAGGCTCATTGGAAAAACACGGGACACAAAAGTGCATTGCCTCGTTTGATGGGGGAGGAAGGAAGTTGCCATTTATTTGAGAAGTGAAATAAATGCTGTTTGTCACTCTCAACACTGAGGGGACCTTGGTCTTGAAACATCCAAGGCTGAAGCCTGCTCTGACATAATGTATTTAGACGGCAAACCGAAAAAGGAGAAAGAAATCACTCCTCTCTGTCGGCAATGGATAGAAGAAATCGACTTCACGGCTTTGTATATACTGTGGCAATAGGCTGAGCCCAGACAGCGTATTCCATAAATTCACAGCATCGTCTGGAGTAAGAGCATTTCATCACTTTTCAAATTGCAGCGCTAGGTGTTTTCTGGTTCTGCAAGACACAGTGCCTCCTTATAAATCAGCATGGCAAGGCTGCCCCACATGCCTTGTTCTTTTTTATCAGGAGACCTGAACTTTGTGCCTGCAGTCCTCCCCACGCATGTAGCAACCCCGTGGAAATCCATGATGGTGTCCAATTAAAGGCTTCTGTGAACTTAATATGTAAGCAAAATGTGCAATGTGGAGACTCTCTCTCCCTGATGCGGAGATGCTGCTGTAGAGCAATTCAGGTTAGGGAATGAAGGGACATCTTTGGAAGAATCTTTTGATGAAATGTGGGGTAACATGGCACACCGAGATGTCCCTGCCTGGTGGAATAAGCCTCGTGGTGGAGGCACAAAGGTACAACGTCTTCTTGTGCCATTTCTGCTTCGACATGCTGTTAGCCTAAGAACAAATGCAGATGATAAGTCGCTTCTCCTTAGTTAATTAAGATGATTGTAAAATATTTTGTAAATATGAAATGTGCTGTAGAAAGTTCTATGAAGCTATAAGATAAAACGAAACCATACTCTTCCTATAAAATAGAGTAAGCCTCTCTGAAATATACACATTAATATTCCATGCAATTCATTTTATATCCATTCTTAAAAGTGGAGGCACCATCTTGGCCAGAGATTTGGGGATGAGCTTAAGGTTTGTAGCTTTTAAAAATACCCAAAATATAACTAGAAGAAGGTGCTTCTCTGTTGAATAAAACAGGCTTGTAAATGGAGTGTTAAAATATCTGTCCTGTACCCAATACCCATCCCTTGTATGGCCGAATTCCCCATGGCCTAACAGATGTCTCTAGATTTGGATATATTGCAGTGAGGTCTTTGGAGAATCTAACGAGAAGACACCACTCTTCAGGAATCATCCGTGCTGCCTGGGTTCTTGGAAGGTAGGGATGTGTTGTCTTCTGGCTGCCATCCTCCAAGGGCTGCTGTCCTTTAGTCTCTTAGTGCCCACATGGTCTCAATGGGCCTGACTGCTTCTGATGCTTTGGGTCCCAGGGGACCCACTGGGAACACTAGAGAAGAGAGTGATTGTGCTATTGATGCCAAGAGAAAAATGTTCTAGAGAAGGGTGAAATAACACTCACCATTTGGGTAAATGGAAATTTATTTTTGGATATGTTCAGAGGTCAATAGTAAGTGGGTGCAGAATTGAAAATGAACTGTTCTGGGCCATTTGGAATTATTTGGGCCGTGGCCAAAGGAGGGTATTTCAGTTTTCAGGTGAGATGCGGTCCTTACATTGTGATTAATGGCCCATGAACATTTTTTTTTGCAAAAGCCAGGCTTGCTCTTGACATGTCTGGAGAAAATCCAATCATAGCAATTTTCTCTCTTGCATTTCCCTCGAGGGTTAAAAGTGGGTATGGTGTTGTTTGCAATTTCTTTGTCTGTGCACCTGGAAACCTTTGTACATAGGTCATATGTATCTAAACCATTTTCAGGGGCAGAGAATGAAATAAATGTTTAAAATTTATCATTTTCTAAATAATCTCTAATTCTTTCCATCTATGAACTGGATTCTGTCTGATTTTCTTCAACCAAAAGATCTTCTGTGTCTTAATAACTTTGTTCCACACTATCCCAAGGATAAGTTTAAGTGAGGAATCCTTTTTCTTAGAGGTCATATTAGACAAGCCATCACCTACATGCCTTCTTTTAAAGCTTCATGTAATCATTGAGGACTTCATAAATGGCTAATTCTGCTTTTCAATTTGATTTCAAAAGACCTGTGAGGTCACTGTGCAAAATCATTTTACCTGAGTCATAGAAAGTTACATCCAATTAATCTGGACTTTCTGGCATTGCGGTAAGGAAGTTACAGCATAGTACCCCTGCTCTCACAGGACCTGAATCTCCAGTTTTCCATGGGATAACTCCTATTTATTACATCATCTCGGGGGTGTGTGTGTGTGCCATTTCCCATATCTGTACTCTCTTGAATAATGGATAATTTCAGTGAAGTATGAAATCTAAAACCACCCTTTCTCTAGAAATTGTCATATACAAGAAATTTTAAAAATTCATTTATTCTTCATTGTGACAAAGGAGTAGCAGCAGATTACCCAACATCGCTACCAATCTTTGCAGCTTATCTGGCCTGACAACTACAAAAATGGTTAGAATACTTGGGGGTGGGGGGCATAGGAACCTGCATTGTTTTAAGCCATTTTTATGTATTGTTTTTTTACTCTTCACAATGACCCTATGAGCTAAAACTCTTATCACCTCTACTTTATAACTGAGGAAATGAGGCATCAAGAGATGAAGTGTGTGAATATTCTCACTGTCCTGATTTTGGGACACTCAGGGTTAGCTAAAAATTCGCTATATTAGAAACCATGGGTGTGTCCCCAGACCTAGTTTTTCTCCCTAGGTCTGGTTTTTAGAATGCTGGTGATAAACTAAGCCTAATTTATTATATGACCATCCTGTATGGGGTAATGACTGTAACTCTAGGTATCTTTGGTCAACCTTAAGACATATAGCAGGGGAACAGATATGGCTCAGATGGTTGGGTGTCCATCTCCCATATGGAGGGACCTGGGTTTGAGCCCCGGGACTTCCCGGTAAAAATTTTAAAAAGAAAAATATAGAAGGCCCGTGGACCACTAGGTCCTGTGCGCGGGTGAGCTCCAGAGGCCCTGTGCACGGGTGAGACCCCCAGACCCCACGAGTGGGTGAGCCATCAGGCCCTGTGTGCAGGTGTGCCACCAGGCCCCATGAGTAAATGTGCCACCAGGCCCCACAAGCCACAAAGAAAGATGATGACGTAACAGGAGAGTGACACAAGGGAGAGCCAAGATGAGATGCACTGAAAAACCGGAACTAAGGTGGTGCAGGCGATAGGACGCCTCAATGTTTACTGAATGCTTCTATTTTGTGTGTATTCATGTATGAATGATATACTTCAATAAATTGTTTAAAAAAAAAAAAGAGATGAAATGACTTACCCAAGGTCATGCCATAAATAAATGGCAGAGGCAGGCTTTGAATCCAGAGGAAAAAAAAGAGTTAGAAAAGAGCAAACAGAAAATAGCATCTCATAGACAATGGCTTAATTTAGTATTGGTTTTTAAAAATATCTGTTACTGGGGAGTTACACTTAAAAGTGATCAAATTCCTATTGTAAATATTCTTTAACCAAGGATCCCTAGATATGGCCTTAGATGAACTTCAGTTTTATCTAAAGTAGGTGAGCATGTACATTTGTCTGTAGATGAGGTCATGAGCTTTTATAATGGAGGTTTCTGAGGCAACCCCTCTCCATAATAAACCTCTGTTAGGACCCACCTAATGGCTGCTTCCCTTTCCCTTCCCCTGTAGAAAGACTAGCAATTTGTGTTCAGCTAGCTAAGTTTTTATAACATACACGTTTTTTGTTTTGTTTTTTAGGAGGTACCAGGGATTGAACCCAGGACTTTATACACGTGAAACAGGTGCTCAACCACTGGGTTACACCCGCTCTGCAAGATACCTGTTTTAATAATTTAGTAATTTACCTAATCGAGTAAACATGAAAAATTGGTTCAGATATCAGTGATCTATGTATGCAACTCTTCCATGAATGTGCTGGTCACATGGGTTGCTTCCGTGCTTTGCCATACTTAAACCACAGGAGACTGTGCTAAGTTTTTAATTGTGCTAGCCCAGTGTTT
Organism: Cabassous unicinctus; assembly: GCA_029593785.1. Lineage (NCBI taxonomy): Eukaryota > Metazoa > Chordata > Mammalia > Cingulata > Chlamyphoridae > Cabassous > Cabassous unicinctus. The sequence goes on along the minus strand of JAQZBX010033369.1, from coordinate 9,499 downwards.
TAATCTGGCTTTGTTGGCCTTGCAGTCAGTGAAAATTTCTAACATGGCCATAGTTTGATCCTCAATATCGTGCATTTTAATGCTTTCTTTCACATGCCTGGTTATTTTAATGGAAATTAGGAGGTCAAAGGACATGATAATAAGGTGTCATTTAAAATAAAAATCCTCATTTGGGATTAGAAATGAATTTTGATATGCCAAATGCCACTAATGAAGGCAGTCACTGCCGGTTATCCAGAAGACCGTGCTGAGATGAAGTTTGGCATGCAGGGTATTTATTGGGGATCAATATCTGTGGATAGAAGGGAGAGGAAGCAGAATTGGGTAGAAAGAGAAGTCAAATTGTGATGCAGGCGCAGGAAAGCCTCGGCTAGCGCAGCAAGAAGCTCTGCAGCTTATCTGGCTCAGCAAAATTGTCTAACTTTGGGATGAAATGGCTGGTCCTTTATACCTCTGCCTCAATCGTCCTTGGATGTGTCCCCACCCCCTTCCCGGGGAAGGGCAGGCCTTAGGGAGAGGCAACTCTGCAGCTGAGGCAAACCTTGAAGAAGCTGACAGCGGGAGGCTGCCTGCTGGTAACTGGGGAACAAGTACTTCCTGCAAGAGTGATCCGGGAGGCGCCTCTCCAGGTCTACCAGTCATCCCTTGCGCTGTTTGGATCCACTGCCTCTGATTGGAAGGGGAAGCAGCTCCTTCAGGATTGTGGAGGGCCTCTCTTCTTTGGGGACACTTAGAAGAGGAAAGTCAGTTGGATAAATTATAGCCCTTGCTTCTGTGGCTGATCTCAGGCCTGCAACTGATACTCATCATCTTCCGTCTTCCACTCACCATTCTAGACTCCCCTAACCCTCGGCAAGCACTTCTGCCTCACCTGGTGAACTGACCAAGACTCTTGTCCCCGAGAGCTCTAATCCCTGGTTCACCATGAACTTCCCAGGCCATAACTGCTGCACTGGTCCATTTACCATCAATGCTGAACAAGGAGATACAAAGAGGAGCCCAGGTGGATCATCTCTGCTCCTGTGGAGTAACAGCAGCCCTACCTCCACCTGATGATCAAGATCAATTACCCCTTCCTGGAAGGTGACTCATCTTCTGGTCCGTTGACCCCTTGGGAGTCTGAAGTGCCCAAGAGGCAATAGCAGCTTATAATTCCATGGGACATTTGCTGTGTCCTCCAGAGGAGTTATTCCATCTTTAAAAAACAGGACCTCTGAACTTTCAGAGCCAAGAGCTGTGGGAATGGGAAGCACAGATTCCCTAAGTAGGTCACTGGAAGTGATGGTTAGCCCAGGAAACTCTACTTCCACCTCTGGTTCCCACACCCATGTATTCTTCCTACTGGTGACACAGAATCCTTTTAAGGTCTTTGATGCATGGTGCATCCGGGAATGGGAAGTCTAAGACCAGAGTAATTATTTTTATTAGAATAAATCTCTGGCCCTTCCAGGATGTCAGGGACCCAATTTAGCCAACTTGTCACCAAGTAGCCAGTTAGTGTTCTCAAATATTTATGCCATATTGGGGGCTTAGCATTGTTCTCTGTTGCTGGCAGTTTAGACACTTGGCAGCAACAGTGGCTAAGTCAATCTTGGTAAGTGAGAAGTGTTGTTTGGGACCATGCATGGTCTGCATCCCTCCCACCATGGTCATTCCATCATATGCCCATCATGCTGGCACTGGGATAACTTAACTGATCCCAGCTAATATCACCTGGCTGAGTCATTCTGTCTACTTGGTTGCTTAGTGCATCTTCCATAGTAGAAGCTTTGCAGTGTGTGTTAAGATCACATGATGTTAAGATCAGTCCACTCATGCCTACTCCCATATGTCCATCCATGTACTTCTACCCCAGATCTGCTTGCCACCATTCTTTCAGTCTTTCTTCTTCCATTACCCTGACCAGCCAGTCGGGCCATTCTCCACTGCCCATAAACATGTCCTCAAATCTCAGGCCATTTCTCCCACACAAATCTGACAAGTGTCTGTCCAAACATCTGCTTATTGGAAGGATTTTCCCTCATCACCATCTTTCAAAGCCATTCCTGAATGAGGCTGTAATGCAGCTACAGTCCATTTTTGAATTGCATCCATATACTGTGATGACCCATCTATAATCAAGCTTGAGCTTTTCCGCTCCTCTATCAGCTGGTTGTAAGGGAGATCCCATAAAACTACAGATGTGAACTTGGGAAAGGAGACTGGTGCAACAGTGGTAAGATAACACAAGTTCTAGGCTCTCTGATCATGCAGTTGCTTGTGCACTGCAACCTGCTCATGCTTGATCCTGGACACACAACTTCAGTCTTTTAATGGGTTGTTCCTGACCTCTCCAGACTTAGAGGGCCTAACAAACCTAGTTCATGATGGACAGTTCTAGATGTATAGCTACTTGATATCCCAATGTCAGGTACTCTGTTTTGACCAGGACCCAGTTACATTCCATGAGTTGTTCTTCAAAAGGCAAAGTATTCTCTGCTGCAGCTGGCATGACCTTGCTCCAGAGTTCCAAAGCCCTGCATTGTGATTTTCCTCCTGGGACATCTTTTCTCACCCTCATACTTTTAATATATCACATGTCACAGGAAGCAGGGTTGATTGCACTGCTGCCTGGATCTGCTGACGAGTCCTTTCCTGCTCTGGACCCCACTCAATTCCATGTCACCCAGTATCTGGGCTGGAGGAAGATTCCCAGATGTGGTATATACTATGTCCAGATCTCAAAGAGTCCTAGCAGGTGTTGTGCTTCCTTCTTTGTGGTAGAAAGTGTGAAATGTAATAATTTGTCCTTTAGTTTGGAGGGGATGCTCTGACATATCCCAACCACTGAACCCTAAAAGTTTTAGTTTACTGATCTCCCAGATCCCTGAATCTTCCTCAGGTTTATTTCCCACGCTCTGGAATTCACATGTGATGGGAATTGAGTTATTCCCAGCCCCCCCAAAAGGCATGTACATGCCCCAAACCCTGATCCTATTTGTAAATAGGACCTTTGAAGATGTTATTAGTTAAGATGTGCCCAAACTGAATGATGGTGGACCTTAATCCAATACGACTGAAGTCCATATAAGCAAAGAAAACTGGACATGGAAGAGAAACCATGAGATGCAGTCAGAAGCTGGAAGTCAGTGGAGCTGGAAGAGAAAGCTGCCATGTGTACTGTCATGTGACAGAAAAGCCAAAGACCAAGTATCACTGGCAGCCAGCCCCAGAATGCTTACATCTCTGGGGAGAAAGCATCGCCTTGCTGACATCTCGATTTTGGGACTTCTCCTAGCCTCAGAACTGTGAGCCAATAAGTTTCTGTTGTTTATGCCAACCCATTGCATGTATTTGTTTTGGCAGCTGGGAAACTAATATAATGTGTCTTACCAAAGTTTCCATTGAGCTAGCCACTTCTTGCCTATCCAGCCATATTAGCATAATATAATTGATGTGGTGGATCAATGTGATGTTCTGTGGGATTCCCTGATGGTCCAGATCTCTCCAAACTGTATTATGACAGAGGACAAGAAAGTTAACATATCCTAAGACAAAACTGAAAATGTACATTGGTGCTCCATCCATGTGATTGCAAACTGTTTCTGATCTTTTCTGATCAGAATACAAAAGAAATAGTCATCGTATCAATAGCCACATACCATGTATCATATTACTCTGCTTTATCAAAGTTACCTTATCTGGCATAGCAGATACAATTGGAGCTACTACATGGTTGAGTTTGAGGTAGTCTACCATCATCTACTAGAACCCATCTTGCTGCTGTAGCGGCGAGACTGCTGAATTAAATGAAGATTTGATGGGGATGACACTCTTGCATCCTTTAGATCTTTCCAGGTGGCACTAATTACTGGTATCTACTCCACATGCTTCTTCCACCTCAGGTTGTGAAATTACTTGTGATTTATTGCTTTGGCCAAGGGAGGGGTGGAGGGAGAGCAATTTCAGAGACTTTTACTTGCCCTTTCCCATTGTGATGGTCCTTTCCTCAAAGGCCAAGAACCAAGTGTGGGGTTTCAGCAACTGCCAAGCATGTCATTCCCTGTTATACATATAGGCTCTGTGAGAAATGACCATTGCACACTCAGTGGTATCTCTTTGAGCCAGACCTTAGCCTGGACTCCTTTTATTACCTGGTACCATATGCCTCCACTGTAATAGGAGAGTCATGATAAAGCTTTGAGCCTCTGGAGTTCATGGTCAACTCAGACCCTTTGTCCAAAAGTCTTCAAAATGTTTTGGTTTTCACCTATTTTTCCTGGACACCTGTATCCCTCTTCAGCCAATGGGTCTGCAATTGTTTTATTGGTACCACTTCCCACAGCATCTTGACTGTCCATTCTTGATTTCTTCTAATGGTACAAGTGGAATGGTGTCCTTCTTGGCTGCCCACCATCTCTTTTTCCCCTAGGGATGTAGTGTCCTGTTAACCTTCTCCATAACTCTCTGTGGATCAAGTACTCTGTCTTAGTTTCCCAGAGCCACTAGGACAAATGGCACACACTGTTTGGCTTAATAACATGAATTTATTGTCTCACAGTTTCAGACACTAAACATCCAAAATCAAGGCATCAGCAAGGCCATACTTTCTCCCAGAATTCTGTAACATTCCAATGTTAGATTGCCACAGTCTGTGAGGTTCCTTGGCTTACATCTCTGCGTCCTGTCACATGGCAATATCTCTCCTTGTGTCTGCAATTCCATTTTCTCCTGACTTCTGGCTTCTTCCTGTGACCTTCTCTGACTGACTGTGACTGGATTTCCTCTAGTTATAAAGCCTCTAGTAATGTAGATTAAGACCCAATCTGATTCAATTTTGCCACTAATTGAATAATAATATTTTCAGAGGTCCTATTTGTAAATGGGCTCACCCCTACAGGAATGCAGATTAAGACTTGAACATGTCTTTATGGGGGGTGTCTTTGCCAAAGGGCTGTCAATGCAAAATACCAGAAATGGGTTGGATTTTATAATGGGAATTTTATTTGGGATAAAAGCTTACAGTTCCAAAACCATGAAATGTCCAAATCAGAGATATTTTCTCACCAAGGTCAGCTACTGGTAATCCTGGGGTCTTGCCATGTGGTGAAACAAAATGGCAACCAATCTCTACCGAGGTCCCTGCCTTCCCCTCCCAGCTCACCATCTCCCAGAGCCCAATTGTGGGAGATCAGGCATATGGCTGGGCTTGTCACCTAGGGGTCTCTTTCTGTGCCTCTGTGCTCTGCTGATTCCAGACTCTGGGACTTCTCTCAGTCTTCCAGGGCTTCTGTTTTCCTGTGGTCCTCTCTCTCACATGGCAGGATCGATATGGCAGCTTCCTTTCTCTGTCTGTCTCTTCCTCTGTGTCTCTGCTTATCTAAGTCCCAGCAAGACAGTGGAGACCCAACCTGAGTCATGCCTCACTGACGCAGTTCAATCAAAAGCAATCTAATCAGGTGGTCAAATCAAGGTCCCTTAACAGCATCTAATGCAATCAAAGGGGTTCACACCCACAGCAATGAATTAGTTCAAAAACTTAATTTTTCTTTGGGATTCACCAAATTCAAACTGTCACAGGGGACATGATTCACCCCCAACACACTCCCTGGCTTCCCCTCCAGCCTTGCTCCTTGTTGTGCTCTAATTGTTCAGGTCCTATCATTTCATTGCTATTAGTGAGCCCAGTTCTGTAACAGCCTCTACTAGTCAGTCTTCACTTGCAGAATAGAGCCACCAACAAAATTCTCAGTGATTCTGTTGTGCATCTCTCACCAGCATATTCCTTGGGCTTTCAGTAGATAATGGATCCTCTAGACCCTCCTGTGGAATGTAATCTAATGGGTCGTCTATCTTTACATAGTAGATCCATTCCAGCATATCTACTTCCTTGAACTTTTAATCCTATTCTTCACCAACTGCCACAGAAATTCAGTCGGGCCATTACTTTTCCACGCTTCTAGGAACCATCTGTTCTGGTTTGAATAGTGTCCTCCCCCTGACCCCCATTCATGTCCACCCTGAACCTGTGAATGTGACCTTACTTGGAAATAGAGACTTTGCAGGTGTGATCAAGCTCAAATGAGGTCAAACTGGATTAGAGTGGGGCCTGAATCCACTGACTGGTGTCTTTATAAGTAAAGGGAAATTTGAACATACAGAGACACATAGGGAGAATGAATGCCTAGTGACAATGAAGGCAGAGATGGGAGTAATATTTCTACAAGTCAACGAGCACCAGGGATTGCTGGCAACCACGACAAGGTAGAAGATAGGTATGGGGTTGTTTTCCCTCAAAGCCTCCAGAAGAAACCAACCCTCTTGATGCCTTGGTTTTGGACTTCAGGCCTCCAGAACTATGAGATAATTATTTCTGTTGTCTTAAGCCAACCAATTTGTGGATTTTGTTACAGCAGCCCTAGGAAATGAATACATCATTCTGTTAACAAGTGCAATATCTGCTCAGGTTCTTGCCAGGGTGCTAACTCCTTTATCTCAAGGGAGTACACCCAAATCAATAAACTCCTCCCAATGTTATCTTAATCTTCAGCCCACAAATTCCAGTTCCCTGCATTCTTCTCCAACTCATGCTGCTGCATACTGACCAGTTTTTGCAGGTCCTCTCCTCCTCTTTCTGACTCTTCATGTCCTGGCTAGGTTATGCTCGGACTTGGCTCTAGTTATATAGGCTTGATGACCAGTAAAAGAGATGGCAAATGTCTAGTTTTGAGAGACCTATGTATTGTCTCTATGCATGGGGGATGTGGTCGTTTCTAAAGAGGAGAGGCTCAGAGGGTTCAATCAGTCTGGCATTCAAAATGTTCAGAATGCCACCTGGTTTTCCTAAGAGTATGAGTTCCATTTTTGCCCTACTTGAGTCTTGACCATGGCATAACAGAACTGCCTTGGTTGAAACTTCTGGAGTTCAGCCACTCTGACACAGGGTCCTGGGATGTTCTCACTTTTCTCTGCCCTCCCTTTGAAGGAGGTAAGAACCTCCTTGTGATCGCCCAGTGAAGTCCTCTGGCACCCACTTGGCATTCAGCTCTATGTTAGTTTTCTAGGATGTCAGTAGCCATCTACTTCCATTGCCCTAAGTTCCTGCTTCCCTCTACTTCTCAAATGGCTATAAATTGCACAAGCTAAGGCAACTTGTACACACTAGCATCCCAAGTCACTTAGCACCTCTTCCCTGGAAATCTGTAAACCTCAAAAGTCATAATTCTTCCAAAACCAAAAGCTGAGAGCTACCTGTCAAGGAGCTAGTGAGAGGGGCAAGAAAAATCAAGAACAAAAACAAGAAGCCCTGATTCTCTGAGTTCTCTATTAAATCTTGTAATATATATATATATATATTACCTATATATATAGGTGCTTTCAGCTGCTCTGAAGAAAAATGCTGTATTAGAAAAAGATTCTCTACCAAGAAATATTGTTGAAGAAGAATGCTGGGTTTATATATATATATATAATGAAAAACTTAGGCTTTCCCTAGTGATTCAGGAAAAGGACATTTTTACTATTATCATCTAAGTCCTTCCAATTTCTTCTAACACATTGTAACAGGCTTTATAGCTCCTCATCTTGGACCCTGAACATCATTTCTGTTTTTAAATCTTTATTTACAAATATCCATCAGGCCACAACTCAAGCCAAGCTGACAATGGAGGACAGTAAGGTGATAATGACTGCAGGCTTGTGAATGAGACTTAAGCAGTTTCCCTTGTAAGCTTAGTTTTCTTTCTCTATGCACCCCCCATATATTTAATCATCCCTGTCCCAACTGATAAAAATTGCTGATATTTATGCTTTGAACAAAGATGTAAAGGAAAAGTATAATACTGCTTTTTTTCCCTTTCAACAACACAATCCTTCCCCATATTAAAGGAAAGCAAAGTAATCTGAATGTTGCATGCCAGGTAGTGAATCGAACATGGCAATTGAGTAGCTCATTTGAGAGACACTATTATAGTTGAAATGTTTCTTATCTTTGTTTTTATGGCGATGTGATTGTGATAACTGAAAAATAGTTAGTAAAAACATCTCCTTGGCCAGCACCCTCTTCAGGCAAGAAGGAAATTAAATCAAAGTAATATATTACCTGGAAAACAAATTTGTGCAATAACATAGATGACAGTGGTTGTGGAAGTTATCTGTGCCATGCATTCTAATGATACTAATTAGACTCTGAAAACTATACTTCAACTAAAGGCATGACAATTCCAATTTAAGGTTTCCTTACTCTGCTTGGTTTTAAGAAATACATAATGCATTTTATGGTGCTGCTTATTATAAAATTCCATGTTATATAAATGTTATAGCTGAATGCTGATTAAATCTGCAACCTCTGAAAAGTTTTAGAAAATGAGCTTCACATGTAATATACAGGTCAACTATCCATCTTCCTATAGGTAGTACTTGCATTTTAAGTTAAGTTACAAAATAGTACAATAAAGAATAGGGAAATTCAGTATTCATAGAGTAATTTACTTGGGGTATCTCTATAGGGAGGAAAATGAAACTTTCTTCTGTGCATCCATGATTAAATAAACCAAAGCAATTCTTTACAAAGAAAATTACATACAAATTTATCTCTTAGATATGATAAAGTATGAGCAAGTGTCTTCTGTAGACAAAATTAATACATTGCCTGTTCTTTTGCAACCATATTCAAAGTACCAATATATAATTATCCAAGTGTGCAAACAGAAGCTCTTTAGTTAATTATACAAATTCCACCAGACTCCTCAAAAAACATTTAACATTTTCATACCTGTTGAAATTATTTAACTACACTTTCAGTAATCTTATATGATAATTTTAAATGTAATTAGAGCATTTCCAGAAAGAATCACAAATATAAAGACTAAAGCTCCAGATTTATTTAGGACCATTATTCCCCTTGAAACCTTAAAAGAGATAAACTGAATAAATCAGTACTAGGACAAAAATGACTCTGTGAAGAGAAGCAAAGAAATGAAATCTTCACTCCTGTTTCAAGAATTTTTGTTTGCTAAAAATTCTATCAGTCCCCACTTTCAATTAGAAAATTAGTTCCAATTTTCTGATAGATTCTTAAATTTGTTCTTAGAAGAATGATTTAAATAAAATGATTATTTGTATCCTGAAATTTATTGACAAAATCTATGATATGTAGATGTTTAAAATACCGAGAAATAGAAACAACAATATGCTTCAATTTCCTCATTTTATGATGGGGATAATAAGATGTATAAGAGTAATTAAGGGAAGCGGGTGTGGCTCAGTGGATAGAGCCCCCGTTTACCATATGGGAGGCCCGGGTTCGCGTCCCGAGGCCTCCTTGTGAGGGCACGCCGGCCTGAGCGGTGCAGTGGGCTGATGCAGCAACCTCACGGCAGGAAGCAGGTGTGGCGCAATGGATAGAGCACCCGTTTACCATATGGGAGGCCCCGGGTTCGCTTCCCGGCGCCTCCTTGTGAGGGCAGGCCGGCTCGCGCAGCGCCGTGGGCTGATGCGGCAAGACCTCACAGCAAGGGGG
>JAQZBX010033368.1:0-25419 GCA_029593785.1 Cabassous unicinctus | reverse complement strand
CCTCTTTTTTTTTTTTTTAAACATGCCGGACAGTAGAATAGTTAGTTGTTCTTCAAGTGAATTTAAATTGCTTAAAAGAAGACATGCTTGGGGAACTCCTTTATTCTTTAGTCTTACTCCAGCCAAATAAGTTTACCAGTTCAGTTTTTTAAGAAGGTAAGTTATACAAACTGTCTTGTTCCTTCTAATAATGATCAGCAACATGAAAAAAAGGTAGAAGAGAATGGTAGGTGGTAATCCAAAATTGGCAATGTATGTCAGTGGACTTATTAGAGTTATTCTTCTCTTTTCATGGCCACAGAATTTTATCAAAGAAAAATATATATAGGAGTCCAAAACTGGTCATTATGCAGTTAATCACAATCCTATCAGAAAGGTCCAAGTAGGAAGAAACTCATGAATTTAAAAAGACAATTATACAATGTAGCTGATGGCTTTGAATATTTGTTCCATCTTTAATAAGAAATATAATGTAAAAAGATAAAAATATCTGATTGTTAAAAAAACAACATCAACATCAACTCCATGCCAGTTTCATGAACCTTGACTAGAAACCCAAGAGGGTCTGAGTTCCAGTCTAGCCTGTAGAACTAAAGTGGTGACTAAGGTGATGTTTTTCAAGCTGTGGGTCATTAATGAGTCATTAAGTCAATTAGTGACCAGTATTTTGTTTAAATGAAAAAGAACAGAATATAGTGTATATCACACACAGCATGCAAGTATTGTTTCAGCTGTATGTGTGTGGCAGTGGTGGGAAGTGGGGGGGGCAGCATGTTTGTGTCTATTCTAGGTTGGGAAATCAAATGTATTTAATATAGACAATAGCCAAATAAAATTAAATGGCACTTATGTAGAGTAAGTCCCTTAACCTCTATGAAGTTGTTTTCTTATCTCTTAAATGGAAATTATCATTCTGCTTCAAAGAAATTCCACAAACATTTTTTCAATTATAAAATACTGTACAGAATAAATATTTTACAGTTACAGTATTTTGGTTGGGTTTCCTTGGAGTCTAATGTTGCTTTGACACATATGCTGTCAGCATAAGATCCTATGCTAGGAGCTTGGACATTGTGCATCAAAAATGATTCTGAAAGTCTAGTCTCTTTTTGGTAAGGAGAAGAGTCAGAGACAGGAAAATCTAATGCTTCTTTAAAATTTTATAATCTCCTCTGTATACCCCCATGTAAACAGCCTCTGGTAAAACAAAGACTAGAGAGGAAGGACAGCTTCTCTCTGTTACTGTGGGGCCTTGTGAAAACATCATCACTTAGGGGAATAATCAAAAGAGGGAAACATCTTTATAGGCTTTTCCCACAGGATGCTGGATCAAGGACATCAGTTGCCATCCCACTGTTGGTACAGCACTTCAACGGTATTTTATTTGGAGAAATAAATCACTCCTCTTCTCTTACCAATTAAAGTTTAGAATCCTGTGCCAGGCTCTAAATGCCACAAACAATTCCAAGAAGCATGTCATTATTTGGCTCCTCACATTATTTAGATTCATCATGGTACCACAAATAGTAAACACTTTAAGAAACTGTTAACTAAGAAACTGAAAACAGCTAAGAGGAAAGGTCCGCTCTCTCAAAATTCTCTCCCACACAGCTACCATTACAGAGCCCTTCTGAAGGTGTAGCCGTTGGGCACTTTGATGTAATTATGAATTCCAAAAATGGATATTGGATTATGCTTGTAAACTGATCTGTTCATCTGGGCATGATTAAGTTATAATTGGGGCTTTGATTGGGCCACGTCAGTAGGACGTTGAGCCCCACCCCTTGGTGGGTGGGGAATTGAAGATAAAAGGCACAGCAAAGGACAGTATTGGAGCAGGTTTTGAGTTGAAGTTTTGACATTGGCATTTTGATGTTGGAGAGAAGGCCCCAGGAGAAGAGAAGCGAGCCATTCGCCTGATAGTCTACAGCTGACCTTGTGGAGGAACCAGAAGAGCTAAGCCCAGAGAGAAACGCAGCCCTGGGAATAGAGGAACCCAAGAAGCCTGAACCCTGGCAAACATCGGCAGCTGTCTTGCTCCAACACGTGCCAATGTACTTTGGTGAGGGAAGAAACATATGCTTTATGGCCTGGTAACTGTGGACTTCTACCCCAAATAAATACCCTTTATAAAGACCAAACCATTTCTGGTATTTTGCATCAGCACCCCTTTGGCTGACTAATACAGAAGAGAAGTCCACTCTAAAGATCCTGTATAAGAGAAGGTACCACTTTCCCTAAAAGAGAAGGTGCTTTCAAAAGGAGCATGATTCCTACTCAGATGAATTAAAAAATCACTTCAAGAGATGTGGAGAACAGGAATATTCATGAGGGTTAAGTGATAACAGTATTATAATATTTTCTTTCTAAAATGACACTTGTGACATTTAGATTAGCTTGTTCTGAGTTTTATTTCCAGTAAGCCTCGTGGAATTTTTGCACTAGTCAATCCAGGCCATATTCTTCCAGCCAAGCTTAACCGGGCTTGTACACGTAAAGCATCTGACTGGGTTTGAGATGTACAGTCTTAGACTCAGGAAGACTCACTGGCTCACCTGGCAACAATGTGAATAAAAGACTGTTGAACAAATGAATGCAGAAACATATTTGCAATGATCTTAAGCTCTCTGTGAATAATTCTCAGCACTTTGGGGGTGAGGCGGAAGACGACAGATGAGGGAATGCAGGAGACAGATAGTGATCGTGAGGAAATCTGTGAGGGGGCGATCAAGAATGCTTTACTCACTGTCCATGGAGCACCTACTGGAGAAAGGGAATCAAACAGATTGAGAAAGAGAGCAACCATCACCTCATTTCTGGCAGCTTGCTACATAGTTTTTGCTTACCTGTGATCTTAGTTTAAAATTACGTGGCACATGTGACAGCAAAAGTGTCTCTCTCGTAGCAATCTGAACAATGAAGATGCTTTTTCATCCAAAGGACACATTTGGTTGGAAAAGTTCTACAGAAGTAGCACTGGGGAGGACCTTAGATGTTATTTGATAGAGAGGCTGGTACCCAGAGAAGTTAAGTGACTTACCTAACATAACACAGCTGGCAGAAGTATCTAGATTAAGATCAAAAGTTAACTAGAATCTCCCAAGATAAAATATGTCTATGATTGTGCCTATTAACATGTTTGTAAAAAGACAAGGTTCCCTATTTCTCAGGTCTGTAGCTTTATCACTACACCTAATTTCCTAGAATCACTTAGGTATATGATTGAGTATACATTGTTTTAAGATAATTCGATTAAATAGAGAAGATGGTGCCTATCTATCAGATGGTACAATCTCTTTCTGATTCACCTAACTACAGGTATAAAATTTAAGTACGTGCATCTATGTTTACAGTGTGTTGCTTGAAATTTAAACATAAATATATAAAGATACAATTATCCCATACATACATGATGGTAGATAAGAAGTATCATTGCAGAAATAAGCAATTTATACTGAAACTTTATGTATTCCAAGTTACAAAAGCTGACTGATTTCAGAAAATGAGGAAAGTGAATTACTACTATACCTGATATCAACCAAACATCTGTGCCCATGTGTTTATAAGGGTTAGATGAGAAAAGCATATACACTAATCAAGGTTTAAAAAAAAACTAACTTGCAGCTTAGGCAGCTACAAATAGCGTTCTCCATGATGAGAAATAAAGTCCACACATAAGTATCCTAACCAAATTTTCACAACACACACACAAAACCTAGCAGATGGATTCTAAAAACCAGCTAAGCATTCCACAAGCCAAATGCTCAAAAATTAATAAAAGATACTTAACATTCCTGTATGTGTGATATTGTATAAATGAGCATAGCAGCAACAATTCTGGGCAGAAGATCCCCCTCTGCTCTCACCTCTTACTCAACTTCCTTTTCCCAAATGTGTAGACCCTTCCTTCTCCCCCACCGACTATGCAATCAAATCACAACCAGCAAACACCAAGGTGTCTGCTGCAGCCAGAAACACTTGACTGATAATATTCGGTTTGCCATTCCAGGAAATCCCAGAGTGGTTTTTAAGCCTCTGTCCACAGCTTGTAAAGAAAGGGGAGAGAAAAACTAATCGATACCAGCACCCCAGCTGTGACCTGGCACATAAAGAAATCAAGAAAATAAATCCTATCACAATCTGTATAATTTAACACTTGGAAGAAAGCAACATCTAGGATCGATTCCAAGCAGGACAGAGTTGCCTGGATGGGTCTGTGCTTCCTGCACTGAGTGTTAAACCCAGTAAGGAGGCGATACTGTCCAGTTCTTCACCAGTGCAGTAAAGACAGTCTTACCCTAACAAGGGTTGATCTAACCAAAAAAGAGGAAAGTGAAGAGAAGGAAAATAACAACCACCTTGCATCTCCTCCTTGCCAGTAGAATGCCTAGGAGAGGCTTCCCTCAGACTTTTACAAGAGGGAAAACTGAAAGCCCTTCCCAAAGGTAGGTCCAGGACAAACTATTGTCCTGCTAACTAGTCACAATCCAGAATGGAAGGTAATGTAAAATATGGGATGACACTGTTTAATCATACAGTCCGGTCCCCAAGAGAAGTTGAAAAAACAAATCCCCTGTAACTGACTCCCAGGACAGGCTTTCCAGATTTTTTAATTGCAGGAAAATGAATTTAAAACATAAGCAGATACCTTTAGATATCTAAATCACTAGATGTGCCCAACCCCCACCCCCCCAAAAAAAGTACACCAACGGGCAGGACAAGATATCACAGGAAATAAAGATTGTCAGTAAAAGCTATGTTTTCTCTCTGTTAGACCTTCTGGGAGGCTATAATTGCATTTAGCCGCTGCAGGCTTGTCAGAGCCTGGCTTCTTAATAGTCACAACCCTAAAAGGAGTAACTGTCAAGGGGCAACCCAGCTGAAATCAAACAACAAAAACGGGAACTGTAATCGGCCTGAAATGGGAGGGGGGAAAGGAAGGGAGACTCCGGTATTCATCAGTCAACATTAATGTCCTTTGTTGTTCACCTTTGCACAGAACAGCGAGCGCTACCCTATTCCTTTTTCTCGGAATGCCAGTGTCAAGATAGTCCTTTCCTAAAAGCTTTCTGCCTACCTCGAAGACCCAGGCTTTCAGGGTCCCCTCACCATAACCACTCCAGAGCCACTCTCATTCCTCAGCCAAAAGAGAGGCCAGAAGTAAAAGCACTTCTGAAATACCGGTTCCTCTCCAAAGGCAAGAGAGCCAAGCGGCGCAGATGTTGAAATTTACCAATCCCCCCCGCCCGCCACCTCCAACACACACGCCCCCATAAACCCTGTATGGGAGAGAAGAACGAGGCTGGCTCTGGGCTCGGTCTGTCAGAGCGGCTCTTTTGAGGGCTGTGCCACATTCCGCACTCCGGGAACGTTGTCTGGAGCCAGAGGAAAGGTTTTGCGCCTCCCTTCTATTTGGGGGGTGTTCCCTCCGCCCGGTTGTTGTTGTCTCCATCCCCACCCTGCGAAATCGCTGCAGCCCACTGCCGTCTCCCAGCCGCTTGGAGAAGAAGCGAGAGGAACGCCGTTCGCCCTCCTCTTTCAACTTGACACACACACACGCTCCGTCACCACTCCAAACTCCGCAGGCAGAGCCCGGAGCGGGCGAGCTGGCTCGCACGCTCCCCCAGCCGTCCCGGCGCTCCGGGAGCCGGCGCAGGGCGAGACCCCGGCAGGCGGCGCGGCGCGCACCTCTCTGCCCCGAGCTGGCTCTGCAAAGCCCGGGACCCGCTGCGCTATGCCAGCAATAGGCATTTCCAGCCGGGCGGAACTAGAGGGGCGCGGGGGCAAGGACGCGAAATGCGCACCCGCTCCGGCCAGAGGAGAATAAAAGTTCGCCCCGCGGAGACTCACCCACGCCGTATTTCTCGTGCTCCGTAGGTATCCACATGGCTAAAGAGGGCCACAGGGTCTTCAGGCTTTGTAATCCACGCACCCCTTCTGCGGCTCACAACAATGCACAGCACGGGTAGAGTGGCTGCAGCGCTGGAGCTCGGCGGCTCCGCGCGGGCTGCGGGTGCTGGGCAGGGTCTGCGCGCGCTGGGCAGGGTCTGCACTGGAGGATCCCGAGCCCGGCGTTGACACCGCGCTGCCGAGACTGCGCCGCCCGCCGCTCTCCCGGCGGCGGCTGCTCACAGTCCTCCGACGCGCTCCCGAGGACCCGGCGGCGCAGTCATTGTTCTGATTCACTGAACTAAGCGAACACGCCGGGGCACTCTCGGGCGCACCCCCGCCCGCCCGCGCCTCTTCCAGCCCTCCCTTCCCAGCGCCTCCGGAGCACGCTGGGAATTGTAGTTCTCCGCCTCTATCCCGGACAGGGGCGTGGCGTTAGCAGCTGGGGGCGGGAATTAGGGTCCGCTCGCCGCTTCCTTACGGCCTAGAGCTTGACAGCGCGGCGTGGGCGTGGAGAAAACGCGGCGTTGATAGGAAGTTCGCCTCGAGCTGCGTTGCCATTGGTGCTGGTCCTCTCCATCCCCGCCCAGCGGCCATCCCCTTTCTTTTCAGCCGCGTAATGGCTGCTCGTAAGACCCAGGGGGCTGCTGCCGGAGGGGAGGTGGACTGTCGTGGCAGCCGCGGCGGAGTTGGGGGTGTCCGTGATGACGGTGAGTTTGATGCCCCTGCGGTGTGGGTGGTTTGTCTTCCTTCTTCCCGCCTAGGAGAGCAGCCGGCCGCTGGGCTGACCCCTGGAGCACTCCAGCTCTGCGGCCACCTGGGCGCGAGGGGGCCCCGGGCAGGACCTGGATGGGGTAAGGGGCGGCTCCTTGGCAGAGGCTGTCCTGAGAGGGCGGAGAAAAGGAGATGGAATCGCCTTCCACGCAGCCAGGGAAGCTCCCCGGAATTCTCTCTTCCGGTTTCGAGCTCTAACCTTTGCGCTCGCTGTGGAATGGGTGTGGGTCAGGTGCGCGTGTATGATTAGAACCTTGGGTTTAGCAAGCAGCCCTTTTTCCTCGTCAGTACCCCGCCTCCGCTTCGGTTTGCTTGATTTGGCCTCGAGAGATGTGTTTTAGTTGGATTTCGGCGGCTTTCCAGTAGCAAACAAGTCACTGCTCTCTACAAATTTGACCAGCCGCTGGCTGGAGTGGGCTCTGAAGGAAAACTGCGCGTCTCACAGCTTCCCCCCATACGCTCATTGACTGCCCTGGGTGTGCTCCAGAATTGAGCCTGGGAGATCTTCCCATGCGGGGTCCTGAGAGAACGAGGAAAGGAAGTGGTACTTTGCACTCTTGGCTTCAGAGAAATGAAAGGGGTGATGACAGTCATCAAGAACCTTTAGCTCTGCTCGACTTTCAAGGTGTCCTCTGATTGATTCGTCACTGTAAAGATCACAGACCAAAACTTTGTCTTTAGGAATCCCAGCCCCATTCGTTTACTTTTAATCTGTCCCCTCCAATCTCCGCTTTTGTTTTTGGTATGGAATTTAGCACAGCAAGTTGTCTTTCTGAAGGTTTGGGGTTAAATTTGGTTTTCAGTCCCTATTGAGGTTTTTCTTTCCTTCTTTCTTTGATTTTGCTTTCGCGACGTGTAGTCTTAAATTTTCGTTTCGGCCCACAGATTAAGTGCATTTTCTTCCCACTTCCCATCAACGGAACTCCCCTACCTCTGAAATTGTTCATTTCAATTCCTCTATCAAAGACCTTATGCTGAGTTAAATGTCAAATTTTATTCACACCCTGTACAGTTAAGAATTGGGTTCCCTGGTACCTATTTTGGTTGGCCATACATCTTATCTGATAGGTTTTCCAGATTCTGGAAATTCCAGAGGACTACTTCTTTAAGATCTAAAGATGAAATCTTTGGTGAATTTATCTCACAGATTAACTCATAAGTAACAAAATTGGGCATGCCTTTCAAGAACATTGTAGAAAATCATTGGTTATTTTTAAATAATAAAAGTTTTCATTGTAAACATTCCAAACTGTTCAGAGGGGTATAAAGTAAAACTTAAAGTTCTTCCAACACATAGTCCCACTCTTAAAGTGTTAAGGGTTTCTGACACATTCCTATATAGCACTCACTTGTATGGTTTTGATATTTTTAAAAAAGGAATCATTCTGTGTAAACTTAAAGATCTGCAACTTTCTTTCAATGGTCTATCGTGGAGCATATTAGTACATTTGCTCCTTCATTCTTCTTAAAGACTGTGCCTATCGTGTTCTGTAAAATGGATGTGCCATACTTTAATTCTTATTAATGAACATTTAGGTTGACTTTAGTTTTTCATTAATGTTTCAGTGAACAGCTTTATATACCTGTCCTTGCCCACTGGTTGTGTATTTCTTGAGGAGGAATTGCTGGGTCAAAGGGTATGCATCTTTAAAATTTTTGATTGATGCTAGATTTTTCTCTTAAAAAGTATCAATATATATTCCCACCAGTACCTTAGTACATGTGAGTGCCCTCCCTTCCCCCACCCCCCATCAACTTTGAGGAAAACATTAATCCAGGACCAATGCTTCAATGACTGTTGTATTGAATTGAGTCACTGCTAGAAAGCTTGATTTTAGGTTCAAATTTGTTTTCGAAAGTATTGAGCAGCAGTGCATTTGGGGTATTTGTAAAATTTTTTAAAAAAAAATTTTTCCCACTCTGGATCAAAACTGCCCAATATTGTTACTGATTTGTAGCTGTCAGTGGGAGACCTTAATGATTGATTTTTATTTTATGTTTATAAGGTGAAGTTGTAATTAACTGTCCCCCTTAATATAATCTATTTATCATTCTATGACTATCCAAATTTTTTCAAAGCCTGCAAAGTGTGATATAAATTTAAGGTGGAGGTAATAATATTAAAAGCATATTCATATTTTTTGTTAGGCAGCTGCTTAGATTATCATGTTTTTCTTTGTAAAATCATATGCCAGTTTAATTTCTATAAAACTGACTCTTTTGAGAGGTTTCTCTCTATTTCTAATTAAAATGCCAATCTCTGTTTAATATCTTGGGACAAAGGGGACTAGGTAGTCATTTTATAGAAATTCTTGCAATCTACATGATCTCTGCTGTAATGAGCCCCTGAGTGATGTGCAGGCAGGTACAGCACCTTTACTGAGACCACTGTGTTGCCAAGCTTCCCATGGCTCTGTCCCTCTCCTGCAAAGTCCCTGAACTGGTTGGATCTCAGTTCAAATGTTTCACAATACTGCTTTCCATACATAATGAACATTAACTAGGATTTCATATTGTTCCCTAAAATTAAGAACAGATAGTAAATAGACTCAACATCTCTTACAATGCCCAGTTGGGGGGAGAGGATGGGGATGGGAGGGTGGTCTTTTGTTGTTTTGAGTTAAATGTCAGTAAAATAACACATCTATGATTTATCCATTGGCAATGCCTTTAGGAGGTTTTTGTGGCTGAGATGACTTCTTCTGACAATGTTAACCTCTATCTCCATATTATAATATGCTGACAGAGACAACTTTTTTCCTGGTCAAATGCATGCCCAGTAGATGATGATCATGATAATGTTAATTTGGATTTATAGCGCTTTTCCTCTGGGGACCTTATTATCTCATTTGTGATGTCTCTGGAAGAAATGGAGGGTAGCAGGTGGTGTCAACTCATTCTTGCATTCCCTATTTCATTGAATGGCATCAAACATAAGCTAGAAGCCTAGGAAGCAGCCTTGATTCCTATCTTGCCCTCAGGTCCTGAATTTGATCAGTTACAGAGTCTTATTTTTCTTTGCCTTTAATATCTTTTAAATCTGTTCCTTCTCTTTATCTCTACTCGTGTTACCAGACAGAAGTGGGGTTCTTAACCAGTACAATTTAAATGATCAATTCCTGAAACATCAGGGATTCAAAGAAAGAAAGAATTTATTGCCATATCATAGCAAGGAGATCAGATGGCCTAATGGCCTAAAATCTGTCTTCCTGAATTTGAGGAGTTTAGGGTTTTTATAGACAAACAGGAGAGGGTAGAGTGGTTACCATCACATTAGCAAATATATACAAGGGTGAGCCTAATTTGGAATAACCATAAACAAGAGTGACACCAGCCTAGCGAGTTTCAATAATTTCAGGTATTAATTTTTGGCTATTCTCTAATATACTTGAAAAGTTAAGAAAAAGCATCTATATAACGATTCAGTAATAATCATTTGTTAATTCTTAACTCAGTTACACTGCCATCTATTTCTAATCCTCACCACCATTGTCCATCACTGTCCTATCTGTCCACCACCCTCAGCCCCTAGACTGCCCTCTAATGGCCTATAGCCACGTCATATTTGTTTTGTCTGCCCAGCCCTGTTCTTGGCACACTGTCAGTGTTTAACAAATGTTTGACCAGACTGAATTCTAGCTGGACGATTGCAAAGCCTTCCTATTGATCTCTCTCTCTCTTGATTTTCCCTTCCTAATCTACATTCTGAAACAATGCAAATTTTAGAGGATATTCATCGCTCATCACTTCAGAGCTTTGTAACTCTAATGAATGTATAATTAGGTCCAAATTCTCTGTGTGGCATTTAAGGTCCTAGTCTACTTTTCCAGCTTTGTCCTTAGTCACCCCACTTCCCTTCCAAATCTCCACTATCACATTTACCATATTAAACTGTAATTATCTGGCATCCTTGTCTACCCCATAGACTATGAACTTCTGGAGAGCAAGAGTTGTCTTATTTTACTAGTGTACATCCCTTGCTTAACAGAGCTGCAAGTGGTAAGCACTCTGTAGTAGTTTAACAGTTAAAATCTGTTTAAAATGTATTCAGAGTACTTAAAATGGAGCTATTTTGAGCAGAGGAATTGAAGTTAAATTAAAAAACTAAGATGTTTTATGTTTGTGAAAGTTATGCATACCAACTGGAAAATGCAGAAGTAATCATTGTTAGCATTTTAGCATAGATTTCTAGTGTTCCTTTTTAATGAAGTTTTAGTATTGTTTAGATAATGATTAGATAAAAGAATACTTCAGATCTGGCTTTTAGAACATTGAACTATTATCTAATGACTTGCTCCATAGACCTTGAAATCTGGGTTTCATCGTCTTTATGGCTGTTTTCCAGATTTCCACAGGCTGTTATATTATTTCCACACACCAGCATTAAGTCCAGTCTCACATAGTTGGCATGACAGTGGAAAGGGGGCTAGACCTCTACATTGAAAAAAATATATTTAAATTTTGATTCTCATAATTAGTAGCTGTGTAACATTGGTAAGTTGTACGGACTGCCACATTTATGAAAATATAGATATAATACCTACCATGCAGTTACTGTGATTATTTCATTTAGGTGTATATTTGTGAAAGCCAGCATATTTCCTGTTATAAAGTTGGACATCAATAAATATTAGTTGATTTTGATGTAAAAATATGTCTAATTGAACAATAAAACTGCCTGCTCTCTGATTCTGTTTTTGCTTAGGAAGCAATCTAAATTTCTGGATCACATGGTGTGACCCAGGGGGGCTGCTTAGGAATGTGTTGGTGGTAACTGCTTATAGTGCCAATGCATTCCTGGAATTTGGGGGTTGTCAGAGAGTCTGCCAGTGCTAACTACCAGTATTGCAACTATGTACTCTGAAAGCCCTTCATATTATCTTCCATATCCTTTCTCACCCCCACACAGTATCCCCCTCATGTCCAGCTTCCACCCCACACCAATACTCAGAGTCAGCAAGAAGCTCAGGTGACCTTCAGAACACTGAAGAACAGAATATTGTTCCTTCAGAACATCCCTTTATTTTCCTATAACACACGGGATACAAGCTTGTAAGATATTAATAGATTATATAGTGATGCTGATGATTCTGATGATAGTAACTAACATTTTTTGAGCTAACCTTTGTTGCGACCTAACTGTGCTAGGTACTGTTTTAAATGCTTGCAACAGGTCTTATTTCATACCACAACCCTGAGGCAGATACTGTTAGTAATCCCTTTTTATTTGCAGTTGGGGAAGTTGATGCAAAGAGTAACTTATGCAAGTTCACACAGTAAATGAATAAAGGACTTTAACCTGTTCACTATTATTATAATGATGTCTCATAGTAACTAAATCCACTGGATAAAGACTGAAACAGACTTTCCTTAAACATAAATATGCTCTACAAGTAATATGGCTATGGAAAGGCAGTATAGTATAGTGAAGAGTGTACATTTTGAAGTCAGGCTGACTTGGCATCAAATCCCAGTTACTTACGAGCCACAGGTAAGTTTCTCATCTGTAAAATGGATAATAGCTGTCTTACTGGGAAAGTGATTAGGTGAGATGACAGATATACAAACCTTGTCTTCAATAAATGGTGAGTGTTATTAAACCATAGGTGTAGGCACATCTTTAGCATGTATGCCAGGGGTGGCACAGGTGATGATTTTGAGTGTGACAACCTTAAAGTTTCTTCTCCACTTCAGGAGCAGGTATCTGTTGAGGGATTTGGTCAGTTAGATAAATCAAGACACTAAATTTATATAAACTTCTCATTGTGTTAACATAGATCTCCCATTCATACAAAAGAATAGCTCTGCCACTGACAGCTCACACTCTTACACATGCTTCCACCTTGAAACACTGTGAATTTGATGTCGATCAGATTCGTATAATTAAATCATGCTTCCTTCTAAACATAATCCATGGGACTATGGAGACAAGCAATGTCAATAAACTGCCATCTCCAGCGATTGAGTCTTTAAATGTTTTTATTAGGTGTACCTGAAGAACTTTGCCACAGGGTTAGGGTTCATATTTGCTATATTTATTTGATAAACTCATCTGACTCTGAATGAATTGACATTGCACTGACAGTGCCTTAAAAACTTGGAATCTCTTGCTTTGTAATCAGCTTGCAAGATAACCACCTCAGATTGGGTGTCATTTTTAGCTCCAGGAACCAAGTCAAGTTTTCTAGAATTAAACAGGACTTAAACCTTTGCTTCATTGGTGAGAGTTGGAAGAGGAAGTCATCAATTGAGAAGTGTTAGAATATTTTAAATGATATAAGATAATGTGGGATACTCTAGGCTTTATCCATGTGTGGAAAGAAAAACTGGAATGCAAGTCAGAAGACCTGGATTCTTATCCTGACTCTCCTGCTTAGCAGTAGTGTGAACTTGGGAAAAATCTTTTAACTTCTATTTTAGTTTGCTAAAAGCTCCCAAAAGCACTATACCAGAATCGGGTTGGCTTTTACAATGAGATCTTATTAGGTTGCAGGCTTACAGTTCTGAGGCCTTGAAAGTGTCCAAATCAAGGTATCATCAGGTGATGCCCAAAGACTGGCACATGGAGCCATCTGCTGATCTCTCCTTTTGCTTCTTGGTTTCGTTGCTTCAGTTTCTGGTTTTCACTTTCCTGGATTCTGTTGATTTCAGCTTCTTGCTCTCCTGGCTTTCTCTCTCTGTTCCTGTGGCTTTTTCTCTGTCAATCTCTATATACAGTCATCCTGTTTATAAAGGACATCAGTAAAAGGATTAAGACCCACCCCAGGTCCTGCCCTACTGAAGTAATCTAATCAAAACATCCCATCTACAATCATGTCACACTCACAGAAATGGATTAGCTCTAAGGACATGATTTTCTGGGGTCCATCCAGCATCAAACGGTCACAACCTTTCTGAGCCTCAATTTCATTTAAAAAAAAAAAAAAAGGTGCTCTATACCTTGCCTGTTTCATTATGAGGTTGAGTGATGCTGTGTATGTGAAAGCACTCTAAACTGTGAAGCACTGTGTAAATATAAGGAGGAATGATGCTGATGGTAATGGTGTGTCACAAAGGGCAGAAGAGGGTACAGGCCCAGTCTTTGGAATTGG
Source organism: Cabassous unicinctus (assembly GCA_029593785.1). Taxonomy (NCBI): domain Eukaryota; kingdom Metazoa; phylum Chordata; class Mammalia; order Cingulata; family Chlamyphoridae; genus Cabassous; species Cabassous unicinctus. The sequence goes on along the minus strand of JAQZBX010033368.1, from coordinate 11,665 downwards.
AAAGACTGGATTCAAACGTAATTGTCTGTTAAAAGTTGTGTGACCTTGAGCAAGTCATATGACCTCTTTATTATAATTACTGCTACTCCTACAAGGAAAGTCTGGGTATGACTTTAAGATGATTATAGACTAATCAAAGACTATTAGAACTGCAGTCAAATCCCTGGTTTTGTAACATATAAACCCCTTAAGGACAGTGACTCCATCACCTATACCTTTGGATGACCCAACCTTGTGGGACACTGCCATAGTATGATGGCATTTGGTGTTGGTTGAGTGGTGACTGTGGATTGGCACCATACTAGATGCTGTATGGGACACAAGCAAAGAAGGACCCATGTTATCCGGGGGACATCTCAGTATAGTTGGTGGGGCTCTGCATTCATATCTTACCAGATCTAATTGGAGAATGCTTTCTTTTTCCATTGCTCAAGGGGGGAAGAAGTGGATACATTTGAATATGTGTACATTTGATATTTATGCATTGACCAAGGAGCTGAACAAACAAAAGCTTTTAAATGTGTTTATTTGAAAAGAAAGGAAATGCATGTAGCGTCTCCATGTTTCTCTAATACTGTCCTCATTTCATTTTTCTTTAACTGAAAGATGAGCCCTCCCCTCCCTACAAATAATTAGAGAGATCCTGCCTTTTAATTTTTTTTTTTTTTTTTAGTGTTGTTATCCAAATACTTAGAGAGATTTGTTTTTTAAGAGTAAAGATCTCAGAATTGTAATTGTGGTTATTTATTTAACAGTCTTCTGTTATATAACAAGCTGCTATTCACAGTAATAGCCAATTAGAAAATATCTTGTACTCCCTAGTTGTAATTACCATTATAAAGCAATTAATAGCAGGAATTGTTGCTGAACTGTAATGTAATATCAATCAAGCTATTGTTGCTAAAGCACTATACAACTGAATTTCCACAATGGAGGAGGAGGAAAGGGAAAGGGAAGGAAGGTGAGAAGCAAAGAATCTGAATGTTGATATGAATTTCTTACAAATCAATTTAGGGATGACTTTTGAAAGCCTTATAAATATACACTCATTCATGAAGGGGGGAAAATCGGTAATGACATATTAGTACTGGAATTTTGAGTTATTTTTCCATCAGTATTTAGTGGAAAGCTCACTGAGCAAGGAATCGGAAGACCTTTTAATCCCACTTCTGCTTCTGACTCTGATTTTAGAGAAGTCATTTGCACTCATAATCGAGATTTCCCGGTTTGTAAATGAGAGCATTAAGATTGTATTAGCATCCTTTCAACTGCATCTTCCAGAAACCAGTAAAAGAAAGAAAGAGGAGGTAGGTATACAGATAGAGAGCCCACATTTTCATAACCTAGAGTCTGTGTGAAAAAAATATGTATATGGGTTTGCCCTTTAGAATTAGTTGCACATGTGACAATCATTCATTGGCTATATCAAGTCACAAGTGATTGAGAACCACTGCAATAGATGGCTTCTGAGGTCCCTTACTCCAAGAGGGTATGGACAGATCATTAAGACACATCCATCTCACCCCAACCTCTCTCAAAATTTGTAATAAACAGTGCAAACCTGAAAGAGCTATCGATAGAACTGAGGCTTGGTTTATTAAAAAATATTTATTAAACATCTGCTGTGTATATACTTATATGCAGCATGCTATGGAATACAAAGATGAAAACAATGTAGGTCTTGCCATCAAGGATCTTACAGTCCAAATAGGAAGATATAAGAAGTACATAAATGACTATAGTACAAGATAGTGTTAAGGACCATCAGAGTTAAGCAAGAAAGAGAATATTGACAACAGGTGGTAGTAGGCCTTGAAGTTGAATAAAATTTGAACACAGAAATGAGAAAGAAAATATTCCAAGCCTAGGCAAAGAGAGGGAGCAATAGAAAAAATAAGGACCTATACAGGGAGTATCAAGTCAACTCATTTTGCCTAGAGAAAATGGTAGGTTAATTGGAGCAATGGAAAAGAAGTTTGGAAAGGTTAATTGAAGCCAGATCAGGTGGTCTCAAATGCTACAACTTGACCCTACAAGCTGTGGGGTTTGAAGGTTTGAGGGAAAGGAATGACTAAATGAAATAAACTTTCAGATAACAATATGCTGGAAGGGGGAGTTGAGTGAGGAAGAGCAAGAGATATGAAGACCCAAACTCGACTTTAATGATATGCCTTTGTTAATGAAGTCAGGTCATAGTTCAGTCCTACAAGGAAGTTACTGACAAAGAAATAAGCTGGGGTATATGAAAATTTTATTTGATAGGTAGAGTTCTGCTTGGATTCTGTCATCAGGAAGGGCCAACAGGCTGAGAACACCAGAAAGACAGGCATCAATAAGAATTAGAATATGGTCCAGTGGAGAGATCTGGTAGCAGGGACCCAATGACAAGAAAACTGGACTTAGGGACAGAACTGAGATCATCAGAATGCTTTAAAGAAACAAGTTTAGAGGAACATGGATTCTAAGTGGTACATCCAATCATACAAGTTATGGATCCAGGGTAGCAGATTGAGGACACAGGTACTAGAAAATGAATACAAGTTGGGATTTGCTTCCAAGAAATTAGTCAGGTCGAGTTGAAGCGAACTAGACTGGATTGATGCAGAGCCACTGGCTGGGGGAGTGGGAGGGGTCCCCTGCTGGAACAGAGCCAAGATCACTGGTAGGTTTAGGGACCCCTGCCATGCTGATTGGCAGTATTGACAAGGACTTAGAGCCAGGCAAGTCATTACAATTGCCCATCTGGCCACTGAACTCCTAACCCTGAGCTCATTAATTTTAAATAATCAGCCAGTTGTAATATAATTCTCAAGTATAAGGTGATAACACCCTTTCTTTTTCATGACCCTTAGAGTACATGGAATTTGATTCCACAGGGAGATTCCTGTTCTTGATCTTTTTGCTTGTGAAATGTCTTGGAATTTATTAACAGAGCAGCTTAAATTATAATGTTAATAATTTCCCCCCATTCGTATACTTTTTGGTATCAGTAGGTGTAGTTGTTTCCATAAATAGAACACAATCCTGTTTTGCTTTCTTTGTATGAAACCCAGAGTACATCCAACCATGCAGGTGTACATGTGTTTAGAGCCTAAATGAATTAAAAATAAATGAAAACCTTTTAGGCAATGAAATGAAAAGAAATCACTTCTTTGCTAAGCATTCACTTTTGAGAAGTTTTCATAGAAATTTGTATTTTCATCGTTTTTGTTCATGTTTGTGATTGAAGCAGACAAGACCATGCCATTTATGTTTTTAGGGACAGTATTCCAGAACTCCACAGAATTGTAAGACAGAAAGGAACAATACCTTTTTACACAAAGTGAATTTCATGATCAAATAATTTGCAAATACTGGCTTTACATAACTTTTTTCCAGGACGTTAGTATGCTTATTTATGTGACTGTCTGAGATAAATACTGTATGCAGTTTTCCAAATATTTGACTTCACCTTTTCCTCAAATAGTACCTATTAACATTTCATAGGATGCTAGTGTTCCATGGAATTTGATTTAGGAAATACTAAACTGGGTCATCTCCCACTTAAACAGATCACACTTGTTAAGGGCTTAGACATCTCAAATAGTTCTTTCTGTAAGAAGAGATCACTTCCCCTGTGTCTAAAATAATGATCATTGCTATCCAGCTTTTTAGCTCTCCTATTTTACTTCATGCCTTTAGTGGGAAGAAAATAAGTATAGGATGTCAAGCACAGGGTCATACCAACACAACAAACGTAAGTATTTGTTATGCCTCAGGGAGATGTGTCATCCTTTAAGGAAGATTTTTTTCTCCCTTATATAGCCAGAGTGCTTTTGGAATGTCCAAGGTATCAGTGAAATAAATATTTGTATAAACAAAACCCCTACCACTTTACCACAATATGAGGACATTTACTCTTTTAATCAATGTCCTTTGTTTCTTTATTTTAGTATCCCTTCTCTCTAGTACATTTGAATTAAGATTTAAATATTGAACAATAAAAAAGGAAAGTGCCTAAGCAACCAGTTTCTGACCTTTTGTTCCAACCTACTCAAGCTTGTGATTCTTATTAAGTCAGGTAACCATAGCCTTTAATGCATTATTGAAGATTATGAAAATTTAATTCACATTCCTCTGTTAGCTTCCATTGACTTCAAGAATTTAGGTTATTTGAAATTTTTTTAAACTGTGTGTGGCATCATTGTCAGAATTGTCAGAGTTTCTGAATTACTGTAATGAAATGAGGAATCCAGGCATCACTTGCTTATAAAATCCACAACTAGTATGGTGAAGAGGAACTTTTTAGTGAAAAAAAATTTTTAAACAGCTTAAAAATGATTCATGGAGCCATTGCTATTCACTTCTAGTTAGCAGTATTCAGAGCCAACTGGACAGTCTCCATTTCTTAAGGATTCTCATTTCCATTAAATGTGATTTCAAAATAAATTGATTTAGGCAAACAGCATACAAGGGAGACAACTGGATTACTTTCTTTGTCTTTTTTTTCCCTAAAATTACATGTTTACTAATAACCCTTGTAGCAACACATTGATGAGTTAGATTCTGAATACATCTTTATGTATGGATAGTTATAAAAAATAATTATAACTTTATAATATTAGCTGATCCTTGGACCCTGTTGTGAAATTCGCTACTTGTGGAAATTCAAACACATTTTCATTTATGTATGGGCAACATGTCATTTTTAAAAATTATATCCTTTATAAGTTATACTTTGTAAACATTTAACCCTAATTATAAATGGACTGCCATTAAACAAATTACCACAAACTGCGTGGCATAAAACAACGGAAATTTACTGTCTCATAGTTCTGAAGGCCAGAGGTCTGAAATCAAGATATCTTCAGGGCTACACTCCTTCCAAAGGCTCTAGGGGAAAATCCTTTCTTTGCCTCTTCAGGCTTCTGGTGGTATCACACATTCCTTGGATTTCAGCAGCATTGCCTCTCTGCACATGGCCTTCTCTCCTGTGACATCTCTGTCTTCTTTTCTGTCTCTTATAAGGGCACCCTTTATTGGATTTAGGGCCCTAATCCAGGATAATCTCACCTTGAGATCTTTACCTTAATTATATCTGCAAAGATTTGTTCAAATTAGATCAGATTCTGAGATTTTAGATGGACAGATAGTCGTCTTTCTGAACTGGCTACAGGGTGTGTGCACAAGGAAGTATGTGTTTTTATGTGAGTAGTGGTGGCAGAGGTCCTGTAATTATGTTTTTTGGGTTTTTTTAGCTCTCTACAACAAATGGTGCCTACTACTTGACTTTATGGACATTGAGACTTACACATTGACCTTATCATTGTCATAAATATTGAACTCTTCCTAGAAAATTGCCCCAAGGATTTGGATAAGGTTTATTAAATATGCATAGAATTTACTATCCTTATCTTTAATTGTTTTAGGCACTCAGGTGTACATAGTATATGCTAAGTCCTTTTTCATATTAACATATAGCTATGTTTGTCCTTTGTGCTCCTGTCCCTGATAGTTGATCTCATTCTGGGATGAGAACATAGTGTGTGGTACGAAGAGCCCTGAACTTATAGACACAAGAATCTAGTTCACGTATTAGTGGTGTGACTTCAGATAAATCACTTATATCTTTCTCATAACTAAAACAGGATTATCTTTCTTACGTCACAGGATTATCGTGAGGTGTGAGGTATTTAGGAGATGGTTTTATCAAAGTTAAAGGGTTATATCAATTATATAGTGGTATTAATATCCTGCATAAAGTGACTGTTTTGTATTTACTGACCAGTGGCTTTCTATCCTGACTATGCAATATGACTAGCCTCTTCCCCCTTTAAACTGTTGATCATTTATCATCTAATCTAAATATTTATATGGTACCTGTACTGTGGGTTCATGGAGATAAATCATTTGGGGAAATATTTGAAAAGGACAAGACAGGTTTTGTCTTCTTTGAGCTTATAGGTCAGCTGAAGAAGAGACAAACATACTAAAATTAAACAAATAAATGGATAAAGAAAATATTTTTTTGAAAGGGACGATCATTGTAGGCTTCATGGAGGAAATGAAAGACACCAGAGGAAACACTCCAGCAGTCATGTAGACAGATATCCAGTACCTGAACCTGAAGCTTGCATAAAAACAACAATGCAAAAAAAAGAGCAAGAAGCGCTCCAGGGACTCTACTTAAAGCTGCAGGCTCCAGAGAGAAGTAGTGGGAGATGAAATGGAACAAAGTAATAGATCTGATAACCAACTTATAAGAATAAGAAACTATCCAAGTATCTAAGCCTATTTATGTGGCTATGGATTTGGGTCTTTGTTTTCCATTAGGCAAAGTGGTCTCCAGAGCAATTATTAATCTCCCAATTAAAAGCTAAGAGTGTCCACAGACATTTCTCCCTTTAAAAAGGACACCTTTGATCTTCTCAAGCCCCAAGTTTCAGCAAGCATTTATTGAGCACTAATTATATGCTGGGCACTAAAGACACTAAAAGGAATAGGACACAAAAGTTCCTGCCCTGAAAGAACCACCTGTCTAGAAGAGGAAAATAATGTAGAAGTGCAGTAAAAGAATCACATTGAAATAGCAAGGTAACTCCATCCTCTGGGCTACTAACCTGTCTGGAGGCCAGAGTGATACATTGAGGTGATGTCTAAGCAGAGAGAGGTCTTTGCCAAGTAGTCAGGGCTGGTTAGGCTCTTCTAAGCTGTATGAGTAAAGCTACATTACCAGTGGAGTCAGAGACAAGGGCAGAGAAGTGGGCAAGGGCTGAATTAAAAAGGACCTTGTAGGCCATGCAAAATAACTTGGAGTGTCCCCTACATAATAGGAAGCATTTTAGGTGGATGAATAATACAAATCAGATTAGCTGGATAGAAACAGCCTTCTGGCAGTCCTTTTGTGAAAATGGATGCAGAGGCAGGGAAGGTAGTTAGGATACTCTTGTTAATAGAACATGTACCTTATACAGTCCAAATTGGAAGCCAAGCTAAGTGAAGGAGCGGGCTGGTAACCGAACTGTGACTCCTCGGCAGAGGGATCCTGAGCCAACCAATAGGATAAGAGATTTTTCAACCAATGGGATCCATTACCCTAATTAATAAATGGCCAATCAACACCTCCCAGTTAGGATACCCTATGTAGCAGTTTGATATTGTTTATGAATTCCAAGAATAGATATTGGATTGTGTTTGTAAACTGGTCTGTCTGAGGTTTCACTTTTACTTGATTAAATTATGATTAGGGCTTTGGTTGGGCCACATCAGTAGGGCATTGAGTCCCCGCCACCTAGGGGCGGGGACTCACAGATAAAAGACGTGGCAAAGGACAGAGTTGGGAGTTTTGGATGCTGGAACTCTGGGAAGTTATAGAGGAATAGAGACAGCTCCTTATACACGGCAGAGGCCCCAGGAAGAGAGACAAGCCATTCACCTGATGGTTCACAGCTGGCCTTGTGGAGGGAGCAGAGCAGCTGAGCCCAGAGAGAATCAATCCCCATGGAGAGAGGCAAAACCTAGAGAGCCTCATAGTCTACAGCTGACCTTGTGGAAAAAAACAGAGCAGTTGAGAATGGAGAGAAATGAGCCCTGGGAGAGAGACAAGACTCATCCCAGCCTACAGCTGATATTGGAGAAAACTGGGACCACAGAGCCATAGGAGGAAGAGGAAGGCTGAATGTCAGCAGCCATCTTGCTCTGGCACGTGGAAGCAGACTTTGGTGAGGGAACTAACTTAAGCTTTACGACCTGGTAACTGTGGGCTTCTACCCCAGATATATGCCCTTTGTGAAAGCCAACAGATTTCTGGTGTTTTGCATCCACGCCCCTTTGGCTGACTAATACACCCTATTAACATAAAATGCTAATCTAGTCTCCAAAGCCTAGCCAATGCCCTTGCACAGACCTAGTGAGTGACCAATCAGAGCATCACAACTTGGGGTTCCACCCCCAGGGACAGTGACACAGTGAACCTACATCTAGTGCAGCTGCAGAGTCCCCAGCGTGCTTCCATCTTAGCCCCTGCCAGACGATCATCAAGCTGCGACGCCGAGCCAAGCTGTGTGCCTCCATCTTCACTCCAGGGGCACTTCTGCTGGTGCCTCTCAGCCAGGCTCCAGCTGTAACACTGAGGGCACTTCCACCGACGCTCTGACCAGCTTGAACCGCAACACTGAACTGTAATTAAATAATTAAATAAACGGCTATACTGAGGTCACATTTCTCCATTCTGAAGCCCATCCGAACCAAAGAATGAAAGTGGCGATAATACTAAGTAGTTCTAAAATGTGTAAACCATCATATAATCTTTCAGCTCAAAAGGCAGCAATGATTTCTCTATGCCTGTAGGAAAAAGCCCAAAATTAAAGCCTATCCTTCAGGACTCCTTTGCCTGGCCTATTAATTTAATCTCCTTCTCCTTCTCAACCAAAGAGACAACTGAGATTTTCTTTCTCTCCCTTACTTACAACCACTCCTCAGATGTAACTCTCACATTAGAATAATCTGAGGAACAGATCGAGGAGTTAAATCTACATTCATTGGATGGGCACTTGACTATATCATGTGAAAACCTGCATTTTTACATTTTCTTTTAAAAAAACTTACTTCCAACTAGAAAATAAAGTCATTTTTTTCTTAATTATTTCTAAGGAATTTCACAGTTGATTTCTTTTCCATAATAAAAATGACCATGCACCCCAACAGTTCTCAGTTCTGTTTTTTTTTTGTTTTGTTTTGACCCATGATAAATTTTACCATGTATTTAGTTAAGCTCCACATTTTGCACAAATCTAAGAATTTTCAAACAAGATTCCAAATCATTTGGAGGGAAGATGGTTGCATGTCCTTGAAATATATATATATATAAAATACTCTTTAAAATGTTGATGTAGTAGAGTACTTCTGTTTTAGCACCCTGATAAATCTAAGGTCACCTTAACCAATTTGCAGAGGTATTTAATCTTATACTTTAGTACTTCTCTTTAGTGATAAGCTGCGTGTTTTGTGAGAGCTCACCTACCTCTGAAGTCTCTGATGAATGCCATCCAGTCCTAATGATGGATTGCAATTTTTCAGATTGTCTCCTTCTGTCTTTCCATCCCCTAATTTGTTTTCCATCCATATAACTTATTACTATAATGGATTACTTCACTACCAATGAATGGTTTTTCTGTTTTTCTTTAAGTTGTTTTAATATGAATGACATCTCTTTTCATTCCTGAGAGTAGGTAAATATACCAGCATAATACTGTTGTACATCATGTATTAGTGTCAAGACAACCATAGGACTTTGTAATTCAAAGACTCTTTCAATTGATCAATGTACAACTTATCTTTCTTGCTAACATCAAGTGTATTTACTTCAAATAGGTGATTTGGGGGCGGGTGGGAATCTAGTCTATTATTTCAAAAACAGAAACAAGAAAGTAGTTTCCAGTTCATTAGGAAAGAAGATTGGTATCAATTTAAAGTGTTCTGCTGCGTTCTCCAATTAGTTCCCTAAGTGAAAACAGCAGAGATATTCAGAAACTGACACACACAGAGGACCACCACCACTTTTAACTGAAAGTGACTTCAAAGCCTCTGTCCCAGGAGTGGATGTGGCTCAAGCGGTTGAGTGCCTGCTTCCCACATGGGAGATCCCTGGGTTGGTTCCCTATGCCTCCTGAAAACAAAGCAAACAGCAATGGAAGCTGATGTGGCTCAGTGGTTGAGCTCTGGCTTCCCACATACACAGTCCCAGGTTCAATCCTTGGCCCTTGGTACTCAAAAATTTAAAAAAAATAAAAGCCTTTGTCCCCAAAGTGTGAAATATTCAAGAGTAGACAGATGATTTTAAAAGTGGGCATTGAGATCTGGGGAATTAAAATAGAAAATGGGAGTCAGTGTAATTGGAATTAGAGTCTCAGGGGAAGACAAATAGAACATGAATTGCAAGAACATGAATTGGGGCGCAGAGACAGATGATTGCAGGCAGGAAATTTATTGGGAAGCTCCCCCAACGGGGTCTGAAGAATAGGCTTCAGCCCTCCCGCCTGCATGGCAGGGGTCTGAAGAGAGACTTCAACCCATCCCTGGAAGGTGGTGGTTATAAATTTATACAGTACATCAATAGGTGGGGAAACTGAGTACAACCTGGGGCTAAATGGCCAGAGGGTAGTGGGCTAGGATGTCTTGGAATATGGGAGGGGTTGGGAAGGGAGTGATGGCTCTTATCTGCTCCATTTTGTTTATTCTTGGGAGGGGATGACCTGCCCATAGGCTATGGCTTGCTCAATCTGTTAGGTAGGTTATGGCTGGAGGCTGCCTTTCCTCAACCTATGCCACAGGGGCATTGATTCATGGTCTTATGACCTGTCAATCATTGCAAACCACCTAAGGGGAAACTCTAACAGGTATCAACTCTACAACAGAAGAAATCCTGTGACATCAAATAAGATGAGTATTAGAGAATTAGAACAAAGTAGTCTGTCTGAGAGAGTTTGCAGATTAGCAGTTAAGATTCCTGTAGGATAATGCTCTGAATTTTCAAGTGTATCTCTCCAGACCTATTCTGAGGCCACTTCTCTGAGCATCCTAGAAGTGTATGAATGTGTACATTCACAGACAATAACATACATTAGCAGGTGATGAAAATGTAGGCATTGTCAGGCAAGGATTCAAACTGGCTGCTGTCTGGAATGTCCTTTTCTCAAGATCCCCTTGAGTCCTGAATCTGAATAGCAATTTAATAGCAACTTTGTTGTTTAGAGTGGTTGTGTAGCACATGTTTTTGTTCAGTGTCTAAGTCAAGAACCTAATGATGCTGTTCTTGTGCCATCAACCTCCCTACACTGAAGTTTTGCCTGTAGTCAGTAGAGTACCTTTTTATCATCACAATGATGGGTGGTGGTTCTAAAAGCCTAAGGTTTCTTGATCTGCTTCTATTATCTCTGCATGTTTTGAGAAAGTTTAAGTTGATAATCATTTAATCCTATTTTCCAGTCTCTCATTCATCTATTCTCTCTGCCTGGAATATCTTTCCCTGCCTTGTTTAACCTCAGCATCTTACTCATCTTATGCATACCTCTAGGCTTAGTTCAGATAACACCTTCACTTTTTCTGAGAAATGTTCTTGCTGACTGACTCCCCACCTTCACTATCAGTTTCTGATTTCAGCTCCCATATTAGCATTGTCACTGTGATAACATTTCACTCTTACATTTTAGTAAATGACATCAGTGGTTACTCCTTATTTGCCTCTTATCTGTTTGCTTTATGTGCAGTGCTAAAACTGAAGCACCTCTGGTTCCATCTTTTTCCTGGTCTCTAAGCCACTGGAAGACACTGGTTGCAGACTCCTCCACCGTCTTCCTCACATCAATAGCTGGTCATATTTTCTGAGCATGAATCCGTGTTTTATCACATTTTATCACTCAATCAATGTTGGGGGCAATGTCGAATGAATACAACTGTCATGGCCGTCTCTATCTCCTTCTTCTTCTTCTTCTTCTTCTTCTTCTTCTTCTTCTTCTTCTTCTTCTTAAAATAGCATATCCTGTTACTGTTCGCGCCACAATGTTCGCGCGCGCGAATAGTCACCATCTCTACCACGCCTAGCAACTCAAATTACCCAATCATGTATCGACACCTAAGCCTTAATGCACTTCCCCTTTCCCTGCTTATAAAAGAGCTGATTGTAACC
>JAQZBX010033367.1:0-25426 GCA_029593785.1 Cabassous unicinctus | reverse complement strand
GGTTTTCTCTGTCTTTCAGGGCCTTTGTTTTGTCTTGAGATTTTGCTTGTTAGTTACAGTATTTTGGAGTTACCCTGTTTACAGGAGTTTGTCCATTCTGTTTCCCAGGAGACAGACCTCCCTCTTCAGGGTGTTTGAAGACAGCAGGCCTTGTCCCAGACTGTCAGCCTCTAAGTTTTTCTACTCCTTTTGTTATCTTAAGCTGCTTTTGCTTGGAGGACAAATTCTGGGAGGAAAGTCACCCCATAGATGACATTCCCAAGTCAGTCTTTCCCAAACAAAAAGGTCTAGGGATCTACAAAGGGGCTGCAGGCCATCTCCAGAGTGCACTGAGGGGGGATCAGGAAGAGTGTCACAAGCTTCTCCAATGGATCCCCAAAGCCGAGCTTTCCTGACCTGCCCAGCAAAAGCAGGCCTTCAGTAACTCTTCTTCACAGCTCTGCAGAAGCATTTCATCTTTAAATCTCCACTACCTCTGCCCCTGTGTGGGAAAGGTTGAAATAATGGCTGCCACCACCTTTGTCCAGAACAGGTAGAAATGATAGCTGCCCTCTGAGGACCCAGTGATCTGAATTCACTAATCAAAAGCTGTGATCAGTGATCAGCCATGCCCTCCCTGTTCTTGGAGAAAAGAATTTTTTAGTATGGGATTGGACCCCTGGCAGACTTCTGCAAGAGTGGGGATGGGTGCTGGTACCTGCCACGCAGCAGGAGCATTTTATTGCTCTTTATGGTAATTTATCAGTCTCTTCCTCCTGCTCTTCCCTGGATGCTGTACAATGTTCTCCTGGTTGCTGGAGTTTCAAAATAGTTGTTTCTGACAGTTCCTGCCAATTTAATATATTAAATATTCATATATTTATATTTAAGTTTTGGTCCTGGAGCTCCCTACTCTGCCATCTTCCCCAGAAGTCAATCTCAATATTCTGTTTTTTATATTTCTTGTTGCATAAAATTTTAACCATCACTTTTCCATCTCATCTTCTAACGTTCTCATAAAACAGGATTTGAGTAGAACATGTAAGGGAACATCATGAATTTAATTTATGATTTGTTCTAGATTTCTAGATATGTGGCTGAAAAGGCCAACTAGTGACTCTCTGGATGGAAGCAGATGGGGTGTGACCCAGAGCTATGTCCAGTGCAGCTGTATAACATCCATGTTGACTTTGGCTCCATCTACTCTGAATGTTTATGGAGCTCCTACTGATTGTGGTAAAATCACAGATACAGGGATTTTGAGTAGTACCCTGTTAGCACAGACACACTTCTACTGAGATGAGAAATCAGTTACATTGAGTCTTTCAGGTTCTCTCCTTTGTTTGTTTGTTTGTTTGTTTGTTTGTTTGTTTTCAAAGCTTCCTTTCTTCCTCCAGGCAATCCTGAGCAGACTTTTTTTCAATTTAATGAGTACTTATTAATTGACTTCTGTATGTCCAATTCTGAGACAAAAGTAATGATTTTTAGAAGCTTTGAAATATTCTTTGTGAAGCAGTAGCTAAAATTTATTAAACACTTATCCCATGATCTCCACTAGATTAATTTCTATGTATTATTATCTTATTCCTTGTAGCAACTATATCAGTTCTATTATCACCTTCCTTTGTCCTGAAAACTAGGTTGCATAACTTGCCCAGTCCATATCTGTCTGGGATACAGAGCCTAAGATTTTAACTTCCTTAGAAGGCTCCAACTTTTTCTTCAGCTTCATGGTAACAGAATCTCAGAATAGGTAAAGGCTCAGTGATGGCCAGACATTAAGATCATTTATGTCAGCCATAAAAATAAACTGTGGAAAACACATGGGTCTACTGTGCATCAGGCAGAGTGGTTCAAGTATGTGTTCTCTCTCCTAGGTTCTTCTGTTCCAATCCCCCTTCATTTTATTTCCATGGGGCTTATGCTGTTTTGCCAGTCATCACTCACTGTTGACTCAGATTATGCTTACCAGCCATTAAAATTCCCAGGCCTTTCTTATACATCCTACCAATAAGTCTTATTTTCTCCTTTCTCTACTCATACAGCTATAATTTTTGGACATAAATGCTGAAATGAGTAATAGCCATCTAATTGCTCTGATCTATGTTTTTTAAAAGAAATTATAGACAATTCCAATTTTGATATTTTGGTCACTTTTCTGACCCTGAGTAGCCAGCATCCATGTACTGGATATTCATCATTTTTTCCAGCTGTCCAGTTTGAACGTGATTCCTATATGGGTGAATGCATCTTAGCCTGTTTCATGGTGGAAATAGAGCCTAAGACTCCAAATATAGAATTCAAAGGAGGTACAAAGTCCCTCTCTCTGCTCCCTGGCAGCCAAAGTATGGACCTGGGACTAAGAATTACCATTCATATGATCTGTCCAGGGCTTTGAATCTTAAGGAAATGACATGGAAATGCTGAGACAGTGCAAACATATTCACAGGAGGTGTCATTGTGGAGAGTACAGCTTTGAAGGGCCAAGGCATGCTGCTGGCATCTGTGCTATTTTCATGGCATGGCCTCGGCTGGGTTCCCACTACCTATGTCCCTTTAATCTCTGCACATTTCCCAAATTTGTTTCTTCAGCCTTCAAATATACCTTCAAAGCATACCTTTGGGAGTAAAGATAGAGCTGGTTTCTATGGCTTGCAGCTGAAAACCCTGACAGATGCTGGGCACTTCTTTTCCCTACACTGCTATCACCCATCATCACACAACTGGACCAGTGCACTGTTCTCATGTCTGGCCCCCTTCCTCCCTAATCCCACATACCACAATCAAGGCTCCTGCAGCAGACTGGGCCTTCACTTCAAAATGCAGTTCAGATTGTGCCATTTACCTCTATTTAACCCTTCAACAGCTTTCCATCACATTAAGAATATAATTCAAAACCTCTTACATTGATTGCCTCTGTTTTCAATCTCATATCCCATCACTTTCCTCCCACCTCCAAACTCCAGCTTTACTGGCCTTGCTGATCCTCAGTTCCCCTAAGCTTAGTCCTACTTCTGAGCCTTTGTATTTTGGGGTTGCTAAAAAATTTTTTAATATATATCTTTTATTTTTTTAAAGATACTTAGATTACATAAATGTTACACAAAAAACATAGGTATTCCCATATGCCCCACTCCCCACACCTCCCACGTGCTCCCGCATAAATAACATCCTTCATTACTGTGACACATTCATTGCGATTGATGAATGCATCCTGGGGCATTGCCACTGAGTATGGACCATAGTTCACATTGTAGTTTATCCTTTCTCCCACACAATTCTGCAGGTTATGGGAAGATATAAAAATGACCTATATCTGTCACTGCGATGTCATTCAGGATGATTCCCAAGTCCCAAAAAAAGTCCTTATTATACCTGTCTTTCCCTTTCCCTGCCCCCAGAGCCTCCAGTGGCCACTGCCTCCATGTCAATGTTGTAATTTCTTCCATTGCTAGAATCACAATAAGTCTATAGTAGAATACCAGTAAGCCCACTCTAGTCCATAGTTCATTCCCCAATCCTGAAGATTCTGGGATGGTGATGTCTACTCCACCTCTAATTGAGAGGAGGCTTCGATCTCATACAGCCAATGGATGGGACTCTCTTGCTTGCAGTTGTAGGTTCTCTCATTTCCTTGGTATGGTGGTTGTCAATCCTCACCTTTTTGTTAGTTGTCCTGGGTGACCCCAATAAACTGGAGAGTAGGTGTTGCAACTCCGCTGAGGCTCAGGGCCCAGCTGGCACATGGACAGCCCAAAGATTCAACTCTCTTAGATGTACACCTACAAACTCCAGCACCAAGTATAGGTTTAAATAGAAGGGACAGATGAGCCATGTGTAGGGAAGCCATAACTGAGTCCAAGTCTGTCACTCTCAGGAGCACAAACTCCAAAGTAGGGCCCACTGGCAAGGCACCAAATTCTGAGCTATCTGTGCTGACCATAGGACCTGGGTGTCTCCAGCACCCTCAGGAGCCCCACTATTTGGGGTAGTATCCACTTTGGCAGTTGATGAGATCCTGCTGAAATGTGCATAAGTGTTACGTTTGGGATGACCTCCCGACTCACTTTGAAGTCTCTTAGCCATATAAACTCATTTGTCTTTACCTTTCCCCCTTTTTATTCAAGGTCTTTTTCCAGTTGCATTGCTAGTTGGTGCTTGGTAGTAATCCCTCGGTGCCAGGGAGGCTTATTCCTGGCAGTCATGTCCCTTGCTGGGGGAAGGTAATGCATTTATATGCTGAGTTTGGCTTGGAGAGAGGCCACATTTGAGCAACAAGGAGGCTCTGAGGAGGCAACTCTTAGGTGCCCCACAACACTAGGCTAACTTTCAATTTCAAGAGCAAAGGCTCACAAGCATAGTCATCAATATCAAGGGCCCATCAATGGACCATCCTCCTTCACCAGTCATTGCCCCTGCACTTGGGAGACTGTTCCTACTCCATTAGAGAATGTGGCAGAGCTTTCCAGGATGGGAATTCAATATTCTCTCAGTTATTGTGTGAATTCCCACCCACTGTGACAATGCCCCATGAACATTTGAACACATTTATATACCTTATATGTATGCCCAGGTGAACTTCCTCCCATGTATCCCCCATCACTGACACCCTACACCAATGATCCTCCTCTGCTCCAGTTGTAACCCTTCTGTGATCTAAAGCCTCTTCAAAAATGAAGCCAATAAAATAGCCAAATACAATTGATAGGAAAATGAAATAATAATGATAGGTTTAAATATAAGCTTTTAAAATATAATTTAAAAAGCTATATTTTTTACCATGCTTGTAAGAGATTACCTGTTGTTTTTCTGAAATTCAAATTTAACTGGGCATCCTATATTTTGTTTGCTCAATCTGGAACCCTATATTTGCTATTCCCTCAGTTTGGGCCCCTCCTCCCTCACTTCCTCAGTGAGGTCTTGCTAAATCACCCACCCAAAGATGCCCATTCCCCACAAGTCACTCTTATATTACACTGTAGTAATCAAAGCACTCATCACATTCTGAAGTTATCTTCTGCTTTCATTCATGATTACTTATATTCTCACCTATTTAGGACATGTCTCCACCTAGAAAAGTGAATTCCATGTGGACAGCAGCCTCAGATTGCCTTGGTCTTTGCTGTGCTCTAGATCTGGAACCTGCTTGGCATGCTGTTGATGCTCAAGAAATTGACCAAATGCAATTAAGAGCGAATGCCAAATTCTATGATTTTCCAAGTAAAACCCTTCCTCTTTCCTCTTTTTATTTTTAATTGTGTGCTATTTACCCCAGAACTTTAAAAATAATCTTTAACTATAAAGTAATAATTCTGGACTTCTACAAAAGTTACCATGAGGCCAATTACCCTGTAGCTAAGTTTATTCCATTAGAAATTCTCAGTGGGACACTGATTCCTGGGAAGCTATGTGTAAGTTCTTCTCTCCTTAATGAGAGCAGGATAAGAGTCTATTTTTCAAATCTAATTTGGTTTGTATTCTTCCTCTGAAAGGCAGGATGGACACAATGAATACTAGGCTTATTGTTTTTCTGCTCCTGCTTCAACAGTGAACTGATTTGTAAAGGACCCCTTATTGTTCCTCTCACTTCTTTGACAGCCTCAACGTTCCTCGTGTTACCCTCCAAGAAGATAAATGGGACCCGCGGGCCACGTGAACTCATCACACAGGGAAGCATCTGTTTCTTCCCCTTTCAGCATAGCTTCATAAAAGCCAGCAGCATTTTAATAGAGTCAGGTACCTAGCTGGAGGTTTATAAACCCGGAAAAATGAGTTTGTATTCCACAATGTAGACATGGGTATTTTTATTAATTTGAACTGATTCCCCCAGGAAAATGAGATTCTGTTTGTGCTGTCTGCTAGTCTTTCAATCATTCTGAAGTCTTATGCTTGAATTTTTTGAACAGGGCTTCAGGGCTGTAGAGAGATGAAGCTTTTCTACATTTGGGAAGATTGGAGACAGATATAAGGTGGGAATATAGATAATAATGACAAGAATGTCAACCCAAACTGATTGGAGTTTGGGATGGGGTGGGGTTGGGCAAAGAAGACAGAGAGACAGAGAGAGAGAGAGAGAGAGAGAGAAGGAAAGAGAGAGAAAAACTAAACTGATCCTGTGATGGAAAAGTCCAGAGGTGGATCTGGCTCAGGCATGGTTCCATACAGCGGTTCAAGTGAGGGATGCCATCTCACTCTCAGCTCCACTTCCCTCTCTTGGCTCCATTTCCAATGAGGTTGTCTCTAACGTGGTGACGTGAGGCCTGGCAACTGCTGCCACTTTCCATTCCACCAGTTAGTGACCTCAGCAGACATGAGAACTTCTCTTTGCTAATTCAGTCAACAAGTGTTTCAGGCTTGATTCTCATTGGCCTAATGTGGCTCAAGTGCCCATCCCTGAACCAGTGACACAAGGGGCATGGAATGGGCTGATTGGTCAGTGCTGAGTCAATTCTCACCCTTCAGGGGGGAAATGGTGGGGGGTGCTATTGATAAGAAAAAGGAGGGAATGGTTGCATCCCTTTGTTATTTATGTCCTTGTTTTTTTCCTTCCTCCCCCCTTTCTTCATGATATCCTACTACTTACTCTACAAAAGACTGCCTAATAGCTAAGTGCATTTGGGGGACCCAGAGCCTGCCATCAATTTGTTGTACTACCAAGGGGGATATTGCAGACATTTTAACATAAGCTGCACAAGATGTAGACTTGGCTTTCAAGACAGCTGACATCAACCAGCAGAGCACATGTTTGAAGCTGTTTTCTTTCTGGCAACAAAGCAGAGAGCAGATGAAAGACCCCCTCTGCAAGAACTTCACATGCTATGTTCCTTCTCATGCTCTTTCAATTCTCTCAGCTTCAGGTGATTTTGGCAAAAGCTACACAGCGTCAAGTAACAACAGGGGCTGCCTACACTGGGGATCTAAGTTTGACTTATGTATGAAATAATGATGGTACTCAATTCCTAAGGTTTATAAATCCTTCACAGTGGAAAGACATAATGGTAGCCTATATTTACTGTGTGTGTCCTATTCCCCAGGCACTGTTTTGTACATACATATACACATACACATATATACACACAGACATAAAATATATACTTACATATATATCACATATGTTAATATTTTAATAAATATATTTAATACTAACAGCAATTCTATGAGATAAATGCTATTATTATACCCATTTTGCAGATAAGGAATCTGAGGCATAGAGGGGTTAAGTAACTTAGGCAAGGTCACACAGCGACTGAACTGCAGAGTGAGTATTCAAACCCATGAGTCTGATTCAGGCACCTGTGCTCTAACCACTAGGTTATGTATTTCTTCATCAAGTCTTCGTGAACATTGTCATTCTTGCTGAAGTGGTTTGTTGGGTATTATCAACCATACTTTACCAGTGAAGAAATTAAGGCTTAAAGAAGAGGAGGGAGCAGAACCCAGATCCTCTGAAGTCCTGGCTCCTGCTGTAAGCTCCGCTGCTTGGGTTGTGCCCTCCCATCGCTCTGAGTCCTTTAGGCAAGCACAGCATGGGTCAAAGCAATCAGCTCAACCACGCTAGCTGTTTGGAACAAAGTCTTTGGGAGCCAGATTGCTTTTTTCCCATCCAACTCCATCTTCTACTAATGGGTTATATTAATTCTCCAGGACTTAGAACCTGCTCCAAAGAGTTACTGTAAGGATGAAATGAGTTGGTTCCTATAAAAGTGCTCATGACAACATCTGGCACAAAATATATACTCAAGGGCCTCACCTGTGCAGGGTTCCTTTACTATTACTTGTGTGGCTTCTTCGTATTGTATGAAATGCAAGGACACCTGGTCGTGGATGCACTTTTTATTATAATGGTCTGTCTCTTCCAACACATACACCTATACTGAATCTCCTTTTACTAGTTTGTTTCCACCCCTGTAAACAGTTTGCTTCTGAAGACCTTTAACACTTTCTGTAGAGTTAATCAGCTGACTTACAATAATGAGCATGGAAGTGTGTAATAGGCAGAGCCTGGGTGTGGCGGAGTCAGTGGAGGTTGCGAGGTCGAATCCTGACTCAGGCGCTTATGGCCTGTGCCACCTTAGTCAAGTTACTTAACTTCTCTAAATTCAATTTCCTCATCTGAAAAATGAGAATAGTAACACTTTCCTGACTGAGATGCTGTGAGGATTAGCTGCTATATATACTAGATGCTTAGCAGATGGAAGGGGCAGCTCTGTTAGTGAACAGGCCTCTGCTCAGTGTTACGTCGTCGTTTCCTTATCGTGTACTTTTTGCCTGTGGGTGCAGCGACTTTGAAGACCTTAAGAAAGATCCTGCTTACTTCCGTGGTGGTCTCTGAGGGCAGACTGCTGCTCAGGACAACATAACCACTTACTAGCCAACCCTTCAGTCTTGAGATATAAACATTTATATTTTTATTTTATTTTTTTTATGAATGGAGCAGACATGTGATAATACAAAGCAGTCAGCCTTCCAAATAGAAATGCTTAGCAGCCTTAGCTATCATTTACTGAATCACTATGTGTTGGACATTTTGTTGCTGTCTATACACTGAGCTGTGGAAACTAAGAAACAAAAAGAAATGTGAAAAAATAAAATTTCAAATTAAAGGAATGTGATTTGCTCAAGGTCACACAGTGTTACAATTGTTTAGAAGCCGCCTTCAAACTCTAGGTATAGACTGACCTCAAAACTCATGCTCTTATTTTGTATCAACTTCTGACTTTCCCTCCCTCCTTTCCTTCATTTCTCCTTCTTTTCTTCTTCCCCTCTTTCCTCCTGCTTTTACCCTTCTACCTCTTGCTCCATCACTCCCTCTCTTCTTTCTCCTTTGTATTAGTCAGCCAAAGGGGTGCTGATGCAAAATACCAGAAATCTGTTGGCTTTTTATAAAGGGTATTTATTTGGGGTAGAAGCTTACAGTTACCAGACCATAAAGCGTAAGTTACTTTCCTCACCAAAGTCTATTGTCATGTGTTAGAGTAAATGGCTGCCAACATCTGTGGGGGGGCCAGGCTTCCTGGGTTCCTCTCTTCCGGGGGTTTGCTTCTTTCCAGGCTCAGCTCCTCTGTTATTTCCACAAGGCCAGCTATAGACTATCAGGCGAACGGCTTTTTTCTCTTCCCAGGGCCTTCTCTCTCTCCTCACGACTGAGCTCCTTTGTGTGCTTACTTCCTGGGGCTCCAGCTCAAGAACTCCAGCATCAAAACTCCAACATCAAATCTCCAACCAACTCCTCTGCTCTGTGGTGTAGTTTTATCTGTGAGTCCCCTCCCACCAAGGGCACAGGGACTTAACGTCCTACTGACATGGCCCAATCAAAGCCCTAATCATAATTTAATCATGCCCAGGTACAGACCAGTTTACAGACATAATCCAATATCTATTTTTGGAATTCATAAATCATATCAAACTGCTATACCCTTCCTTCAGCCCTCATCTCTTCCTCCCTTTCACTCTCCTTTTCTTTCTTTTTCATTCAATAAGTGCTTTCTGAGAACCTACAAAAATGCCAGTATCCTGCAGATCCCTGGGACAAGGAACCATTTCCAGATGCAGATGACTACCAGTCTCAGAAAGAATTTTCTAGACCAACCCCAGCGTTCTCATTCTCATAAGTGACATGACTCCTCAGGGCTTGGGCAGTCCACTGGGTTTCTATCCCAATTGACTTCTAGTAAAGTTCTTTTGATTTCTTTTGGAACTTTGTCATAGATCCTCTTGCCAGGACATTTGAAATTAGAGAATGGTTTTATTAATGCAAGAAACAACACAAATATAAAACATGAAAACATCTGAGAGTCAGAATTAAGCCATGAATCTATCAGGATAATTGTTGCTTAAAAATGTATTATAGTGGCATCGTATCGTCTGCCTATTTCTCTTCCTTAAACTCATCTATATTTGCTTGGTAAGAAGAGACAGCATTGTGGTGGTGGGAGGAAGGTGATAGAGTGAGCAATTTGAATAATGCAGGAAATTCAGGCCGTATTCCATGAGAGTGCATGCCTTGGGGTGAGCTCGAGAAATGATGGAAATCTACCGTTTCCGTGTTTATCTCACAGTGTGAGAACCTTGTCATGTTCAGTGCTATTCTAGTGTTCAAGGCTAATTATTTTTCATTCAGCATGTCTCCTAAATGCCAATAATCTGGTGCTCAACTGAAGAAAGGGTGATCTATGTGGCTGTGTGGGACTGATGGACAGGAGGATACTGCTCTCCAGTGCAGTGCCATTTAAGGGCTTGTCAAGGGGGTCATTTTGACTCTAAACATTTTTCATTTTGCACACTGACTTTGAAATCTCACCCCCTCCTAGGAAGAGACACCCCAGCATTATGCTTAGAATTAGTATCTGCTAAACCCCCTATATAATAAATAATGGATTTGCATCTGCAAATTGTAATAATCTCTAGAAGGAGATAATTTGCAAGGACATTAACTTGATAGGCAAGCCACCATTAATTAGAAATTTTAGCATATTGGCTTGTTAATGGCTAATTAAGCCTCTGTTGAGATCAATTGCAGGTAAGAGGTAAAGAAGAACCTAGAAATACAAAACTGATGTTCATCTTTGAATTTAACTCTGCTTGTAAAGAAAGGAAAATTTCAGGAGGAATTTTAGATAAGAAAAAAATACAGTCACCAAAAAATTAAAAAGGGAACCACAGGGGAAATCAGAGCTGATAAAATTTAAAATAGAATCCATTACCTGTTGAAACAGTTGTATCACTGCAAGATCTGAAAATGCTCTCAGAATTGCTTTTTAAAACAAGTGTGTAAAATAGCTTTAAATCCCCCAGAGACACACCAACCACTTTACCAGAGTTAAATATTCTTATGTAATTTGACATTATGGTTTTTTTCACACATCACAAGAGTGTAAAGTGTCAGAGAACACAGAAGCATCACGCTTATATTTAAGGCCTGCCCTTTTGCTGCTACTTCTCTCTTTCCCTCTCTCTCTCTCTTGTTTGAGGATTTAATGGGCAAAATCAGGAAAGACTGTTCCTTAGTTTTCAAATCAATCTTAATCTGGATTTGGACTTTTCTGAGTAAATACCTTTGTGCAGTGAAATTTGATCTCTTTAACCCTCCTCTGGGGACAGGCTAGACTGAGAGAGGCAATTCTGCCAGGAATCACAGACAAGGACGGTGGTTCAAGGACAGCCAAAGGTGGTCTCTTCCCCTTTACTTACTATCCTCCATATTAACACTTGCCGGTGAGTAAGTCAGCCCTTTTTTCCTTCTGACTCACCCAACCCCAGATAAAAATGTCTCCAAGAAGCTAGATAGGGGAGCTCACAAAAGAAAAGTATCCCCTCTGTTAGACACCTCATTATTTGGAAATCAACCAAGGGTCAGGGGGCATTCCATAAGCTTTTGGCCAGGCGTCTTCCTTTTAGGCAACAGAAACCAACTCTGGGCATCTTATCTTGGGCAGAAGGAAATGTATTTGAGGACTCTCAGGCATTTGTGGAACCTGTGAGAGAATGCAGAACTGACGTGGGGAATGGAGAGGCTCCACGGCAATCCCGGAGAGCCAGGAATCAGGAAGCATCACTGCCAGGGCAGGGACCGTCTGTCACAGGGCCTCTGCTGGGAGGAGCCGCCGTCAATTGTTTCTTCTGCTTCTCTGTCACTCGGGATTCAAGCTCCAGGGACAGAGAGCCTGGATGAGTGATTTTAGGTAATATGCTGCCACCTGAAGCCTAATCCAGCCTTCTGATCGACTCTTTTGGTTGTAAGGACTCTAAAGTTCTTTTTAAACAATAGGCAAAAACTAAAGTTTCTTATTTTTAGTTATGCTGCCTATGTTCCATTTGCCATTAATATTCTGAAACATTTATTTTCTTGGGTCAATAGGTTTGCAGATAATGAATTGGAAAACATACATTAAATGACAATAAATAAACTATTACTAATAGTAGTATATTTAGTAAATTAAATATTTAGTACCCATTTATTGATCTTTGAAGTAAAACAAGACTTTTCTCATGCATCATTCTAAGAGATTCAAAATAGTGTTCTGCCATAAGAAGCAGGGTTTTTCTATCAAACCATTGTTTGGAGTAAGTATAGAGAGTTGGTGCTGGGACTTCTCAATTTTACTTTTGTATTTTAAAGCTGGCTTGTGTGCTCCTCCTGTCATAAGCATCTCCATTCCCTCTTAGTCTCCATCTTTGTTTCCTCTCCTCTTCTCCCATTTCTTCTTCTGCATGCTTCCACTTCTCATCTCCAGGACACCTTGTTCTAATATCAGTTAAACATTCTCCAGAGTACCTGGAGCTTTTTGGAAAAGAGATGTTATACAAATGTAATGAATAAATAAAAACCAGCTTGTGGCCTCAGGCCCTTGCATTGCCTAGTGCTGATGAAGTTAGCAACTTTCTAGGATTTGAATAATTATGTTACTGAAATGAAGACTACAAAGCAGTTTAAGGTTCAGTTAAATGAAAAGAAGCTATTTTTGGGTAATTCCAACCACAGTGGGGGTCTAATCATTTCTTCTGTGGTTATTCATATATTTTTTTTGCTAAGGTATATGTATCCAGATCTCACTCTAATATTGTTATTCTTAAGACACTAAAATATATTTTATAAGCCTTACTCCTTCTGAGTTGCACTTAAGATATATTTTTCTGTTGGCATAACACATGCATATATGTATATATGTAATTATATTTAGGTGTCTGGTGAAATCCTCTAGGGGCATTTGATTGATTTAAAATAAATGAAATATCATTTTTAAACTTAAGGAAGTCTTGCAGAGTTGGATGCAGCACTGTGCTGAGCACAGATTCTGGTATTATTACAAGAGGAACTCAGCCATTGCATTGTTTCAGCTTTGTTGATCCCTTAATTGTCACAAATTCTCCACTTAAAAACATATCCCAACATCTAAAGTTTAGGAAGAACCCTTTTTAAAAAAATTCAATTACAGCCTCATGCATTGGGCCTTTTTATTGTCCAAGCAAAGGATGACAACCGATTTGGAAACTGATGATGTATTTCAGGCCTACTTCTTTCCACTGATGCCAATGGCTGGAATAACAGGGAAAATGGTATAAATTGCTTTCTGTGAAATAATGAAGCAAATAAAGATCTCTTCAAATGGGAGTGAGTATATTTGCATTTGTAAATGTTTCCTATATGGGCACTTCCATTGTGTGAAAATAATTCACTGGCATGGAGATAACACAGAGTGGAGAGGGGAGAAACAGAGGAGGATTTTATCGGCACTCCCATTGGGACTGTTTTCTTGAAATGAGTCAGGTTTTGTCTCTTACGCTATATGGATAAGGTGCTTTGTTGTGTTCACTGTTATTCTAATGAGATGATTTTGGTCTCAGATATAACTGTTTTTAAAATATATGTATTGACCAACATGGTAATGAGATGTCACTACTAAAATAAAATTGGCATGACATGGAATGGATGCATCTTGCAACCTTTGCATTTTTCTCTGGAAAATGTTTATAAAATAAATATTCTACCCCTAATAAATCTAACTGCAATTGATTGGCCAAAAGGTTAGCATCTGACATAGTCAGTCAAACCATTAAAGGCTAATCATCTGTGATGTTGCTGGGTTAAAAAATTAAAAGCGTGCAATGGGCCAACATGATTCTCTCTCTCGGGAGTTTGAACTGGGAAACAGAGAGAGAATATGGCAATTAACAGGCATCAAGGCTGAAAGGTCGACTGGAGAGGCCTTATTAGGGTTAGACCATGGTAAGCTGTAGCTAGGAGGGATCTAAAACCACAAGTAACTGGGAAATATAAGATAAAAAATAATACCTACAGAACAGAGAGTTAGAAAGTCACAGTTGAACAAGGAATGTCAACTTGTCACATGAATGATGGGCCACTCTGATGAATCTAGTTTCTTCAAGAGTCAGATAGAGCAGACTTCTTTTTTTTCCTTCCACAAATATGTATTGAACAATTGGTATATCCCAGGTGGCAGACATACAATAATACATAAAACAAAGTTGCTGCCATTATAGAATCTGAAATCAAATGAAAGTGAGGGTCTTGCTGTAGCCTTGGTTTCCACAGTCATGGGATGATGTCAGTTAGGGCATTTGCTTGAATGGCAGGATCTTAGGGTGTACAAAATAGTGACACAGACCAATCCTGAAACACTGTCGAGAATTGATAAGCTCCACAGTGACAACTTCTTCCAGTCTACTCTCAGCATTCCACCCCACTCTCAGTGTAATATCGTAAACACGTAATTTTCCAGGAGAGACAGAACATTGCTGTCACACTTGCCCTGGGTCTTGAGAGGCATTAACTTGGCCTTTAATATCCTAAAGAAGCCATGATCAAGATCCTTGGGCTCCTGTGCCAGAACTAAAAAATTGTAAAAAATCTACACTTACAATCCGATGAGTATGCATTCTTCGATGTATATAAACAAGGGAAACTTAAGGGCAAAAATCTTTGCAAATTGGATGCTTGTTCTTATTGTCAGGTTTTCAAGGTGCAAAAATGATTGTTTGCTTTAAGCTTAATAGGCTTCTTACACCAAGAAATCTACTATATTAACTACATCTTTCCAATTGTTCTGAGTGAACCTGGGAATTGCCCATTAGAAAGTACAAAGATATTGAATGAGCCTTAAATCCAGCCTTTAACTATTTGAATGCCATTAAGTTGGCAACTGAACATTTATCTGGATAATGCAATCAATACACTGAGTCTGTTTGGGTAATTCAGGTCCACATTGTCTATAGTAAGTTTTTGGGTTTTGATATCGCAGTTAATTACCTGCACTCACCTTTGTAGTGGGTTGGTGTGGACACAAACTTGTTTTCTGGATGGACAGACAACCCCATCATTGGAAATGTTTTGCTAAAGAGTATAACAATTTTAGAGTATAACACGTATTGAATACTGACTGTATGTCAAAGTGCCATATGTGTGTGTATGTATACATATATATATATATGACACTCATTTAATCCTCTAGACAATCCCAGATGATTATATATAGTATCTTATTCAAGATTACACTTCGAGAAAGTGGTGGAAGCTGATTTTGAGACACGCTTCTGTCTAACCCCATGACCTGAGCTTTTTATCTGGTGCAGCTACCTGTAGTGAGTTGAATTGTGGATCCCCAAAGATATTTTCACATCTTAACCCCAAGTACCTGTGAATGGGACCTTATTTGGAAATAGGGTATTTGCAAATATAATTAGTTAAGGATCTCGTGATGAAAATATCCTGGATTTAGGAAGGGGCCTAAGTCCAATGACTGGTGTCCTTATAAGAAGAAGAGGATACAGAGAGAGACACAGAAGAAGGTCATGTGAAGACAGAGGCAGAGGTTGGAGCTATGCTGCCACAAGCCAAGGGGCACCAGGAGCTACCAGCAGCTGGAAGAGGCAAGGGAGGGTTCCATCCTAGAGCCTTCTAAGGGAGAATGGCCCTCTTGACACCTGGATTTTGGTCTCAGGACTGTGAGAGAATACATCTCTGCTGTATTACCCAAGTACCAGGTTTGTGGGACTTTGTTATGGCAGACTTGGGAAATTAATACACACCCTATTAAACAGACAACCAATAAACTCTGAATAAATGAATGAAAACATGACTGACTCAGGGACTTAATGAGTAGTGACCAATTCTCCACATCAAACCATAGGATTTCAGAGTGTTACAGCTGGATCATGATGAGTAAACTGAGATATAAACAGGTGAAAACACTTCTCCAGGGTTGCAGGGTGAGTTAAGAACCCACACCTCCTAATTCTAATTCCTTTCCACCCACCAACAAGATTTGCTGTAATTGTGTCATCAGAGTCCTAATGGAAGCAGAATAGAAGTAGGCTTGGCATTACAACAATTGAGCTAAAAAATTAAAATGTACAAATAAGAGTCTCTTAACTATAGTGTTGGTTGCAAAGATTCTCCCACAAACTTGCAGTCTGCAGAGTTGGAGACCAATGTGTCAGCCTTTTTCTCTTTGCTTATCTCACCCAATTTGATATTTTGTTTGTATAGGGGAACATGCTCAACTTCTCCACCTCTGTCTTTGCTCACATGGTGCCCTTGGCTTTGATTGCCCTAGCCTCCATATCTGCCTGCCAAAACCTTGCTCTCCATTAAGACAACCCAAATACCAACTCTCCCTTGACCTCTTGAGTACTACTAATCTGTACTCATCACCTTAGAGACCTCATCACCTTCTCTCTAGTAAATGGTCATTTGTATGGATCTTCGCTTCCTCCTGTACTGTAAAGTCAATGAGGACAGAGACTAAGGCACTATCATGTAGTGCAAAGAGCTTTGGACAGAAAGTGAGAAGACCTAAATTCTGGTTCTGGTTTCATTTTGTACAAGCTATAGGGCCATACACCAAAGCTCCCTTAATTTCTCTGAGCCTTAGTTTCTCTATTTATTTATTTACTTATTTATTCATTCATTCATTCATTCATACATACAATCTTTGGTATTTTATGAGTAACTACTATGTTCCAGGTACTATTGTTAGTTTAAGATAAAGGCAGACTAGGATCCTTCCTTCATAGCAATTACATTTGAGATTGGAAGAGGCAAAGGGTAAATAAATAATGAATTACATACTATCAGGTAGTTATAAGTGCTATAAAGAAAGTAAAACAGGGTGTCTGGGGAAGGAGCAGTGAGATTTGGGAGCGCAAAGAAGGATCCATGGAGGAAATGATGCTTTAACTGGACCCTGAATGACAAGGAAGAGCCCACCATGAGAAGACTAGAGGAAAAGCACTCCTGCTAGAGGAGTAATATCCTAGGGTGGAACCCATCTTGACAAGTTCAAGAAACATAGAGGCCAGGATAACTGGATCAAAATGGGATGAGTAAGAGTTACTGGTGTTAATGGAGATGAATTTGAAGACGTTGACCTGGCCAGTCCTGAAGGACTTGGTAGGCCATGGACAGACTTTTGGATTTTTTTCTACAAGTGATGGGAAGCCATCATTTAGAGTGTTCTAAACAGAACAGTGTCATAATCTGGTTTGCTTTTAAAAATGATTGCTCTGGCTGCTATGTGGAGAATGAGTAGGGGGTCATTAGTAGAGTTAGAGGCCATTGTAGTAATCCAGGTGAGAGATGATGGTTTCTGAAATTCAAGACAGAGCAGTAGAGCTAGAGAGAGAATGGTGGGCAGATTCGGGATATACTTTGAAGGTAGAGCTGGCAGGATGAACTGGAAGTTGGGGTTGGGGTAAATAATGGACAACTGTCATTCAAGGATTACTCCTACATTTTTTACTTGAGCCAATTGAAGTACCATTTACTGAGTAGAGACTAACTCCACTCCCTAACACTGTTATGCCTCTAAGCAGTGTCAACACTCAGATTTTAGAAACCTATTTTTGTGTCAGGATTAAGAATTTGAGCTCTGGAGGCAGACTTGGGTTTGAATCTTGTCTCTACCACATCCCAGCTGTGCATGTCCTTATGCAACTTTCTCAACCTCTCTCTGTCTCAGTTTTGTCAACTGAAAAATGAGCAGTACAGAATGGCTGTTATTGTGAGGATTTATGAGGTGATGCATGTAATGTGTTTAGTAGAATTCCTGGGACATTATGAAGTCAAAATGCTACTTTTTGGTTCCCCTGTACTCTCTACTGTAGTGTTCCACCTGTCCTCTTCTCCCCTCACAATATCCCGTTACCCCTTATAAAGACATACTTGACACATGCCTAGCTCTGTCGACGTGTTGACTCATTATCAGTTTCATTTATACAACTTTAGAAGCGACTTATCTTGAATACTCACTGGACTTGGAGTCAAAACATCTCATTCACTAACACATAAGCTGGAACTCTAGATTATAAGGTGGAAAAACAATTAATGAGATCTTCTGAATCTGGAAAGCTGAAGTTACAAGAATTTATGAGAAATTGTGTTGGGATGAGGGATGAGCCGTCATTTAGCACTCTCACCATTCTTAGAAATGCATCGGCAGCACAACCTTGAATTCGAATGAGACCACAAGGACCGCATGAACTGGAACTTAAGGCAAGGCTTTGTGCTGTGCATAGTGGGTGCTAAATAAATACCTAATGAATTGGCTTGAAGTGATTTTTAGTGTGTGAAATTCTTAGTATCTCTTTGGACTGCATAATTGAACAAAGATTGAAAAATAGGACTAGAGATATTCAAACAAGAAGGGAGACTTCATTTGCACAAAGAATTAGGGCAAACTTTATCCTCTTACTGTATAATTTTGATTTTCTCAAAGCCTAGAGTCAACATTATTTAATATTGCGACCTAATTTTTTTGGCGTATTCTCCATGATAATTAACTGCATAATTTATAATAATTTTCACTGTCATGAGAAAACAAATGGTAATTAAACTGAGTTCTATCATTTATCATACCTTTGCGATTTGGTCAGCATGAATGACATTTAAGTCTTTTTATTGTAACTAAAGCTCAGCTCACTGAAATTCCTGCTAAGTTTCCACCATGGGTTAGTGATTGCAGTACATCTAAGACAATTAGGCATGATTCTTGGAAGTCAAATGGGGCTTGGAATAAAATTAGAAACTCTGAAAATGTTCAATTGAAAATGTAAATGACTTTCTTGTGATAACCACCAGGAGTGGAGAATGACAGGCAAGTGCCTTACCTAATTAGGAAATACTTTTTACTGCTATAAAGTCTCTAGATGTAAAATTAGACTGGTTGTCAACCTATGGGAATTCGTTGAGTCATGTGGAATTCTAACATAATAGAATCTGGATCTTGGCTTCTATATTTAATCCCATTCAAATCCATTCGTTTTTATTTTTACATGCATGCGACCCAACTTAGCAACTGGTAATTACTGGGTAGGAGACATCTAGGGTTTTTCTTAGATTGCAAGAAGGGCCTTAACTAAGGAAACTAAGGAACTTAGTTTCTCAACTAAGTTCTAATGTGGTCAAAAATTTGAATTGGATACTTTGGAAGATTGAGCCTCCATGCCATTTCACTGCAACGTTAAACTTGATCCATAATTTTGAGTATCATGCTATTTTTATTCCATTGTATAATCTCTTCAGCTCAAATCCTTTTTATAAGGATTAAACTTCCTTAATAACAATTTAAAAATATTTTTGTGATCCATACTAGTGGGAGAAAATTCAGTGCCCATGATTTACTTATACTAATGGGTTTTTAGCCTTTATGTTTATATCTGAAGGACTATATACATGTTAGGTGAGACTGAGATGATCATACATTCTTTTACAGAGTTATCAGAGCAAACAGATGGTAAATAGACTCAGGCATGGATATCGATAATAAGATGTTTTTGAAAGAACCAGGCATACCTTGGTATATTAACAGCATTCTCTAGAATTATTTAGGGTATTTTATAAAAGGCTTCCTTATTTACTAGTCACTTATACTTCACAATAAAGATAAGCTATCATTGAAAGGCAACAACATGATTATGACCATCCAATAAAAGAAATGTACAGGCCATGGTAATGTTGTCAGCACACAACATAGTCTTCATGAAAGCACTAAATGGGACAATATGAATATTTATTTGTATTCCAAGCCCAACACATTTTTAAAATAAATGAATCTTGACCACATGAGCAAAGTACATTAGAAAATTCTTAAAGACAATTTTTTTTTTTTTTGCGACATGACCAGTTTCCCTTTTGATTCTAATCTAATTGCTTTACTCAGTAAAGACAGGGGTCATTTCCCACCATAAAGAGAAGCCCAAATACTTGTGGCAAAATCTTAAATTTGGTGGCATCATTAGGACACAGGATGAAAAGACACAGTAATGTAATCCTAAAATCGAGGGGAATAGAAAGGAATTCCATAAGACCATCTCATCTTCAAACTGGCCATGTAGAGAACAGACAAAGCTCAGTTTGAGAGAGAAAATTTTATTATCGAGTCAAATGAATATGCTGTTTGCTTTTCAAACAAGATTTTACATTACCTATCAGTTTAAATGATTGACACTAGTATTGTTGGAAACACTTAGGTTTGGGAACAAAAGCTGTATTACTGAACATGTAGTAATAATTAAACCCTCTCACCTGAGACATGGAGTTAACCATGCTGAATGGCAAGACAGAGTTTTAAGAAGGAACCACATGGAGAATATTCATTGAAAATGGATACAATCAATTCCATTGTATAATCCCTTCAGTTGGAAGCATGTTCTGGGTTTTTTTGTTTTTTGTTTTTTCTTGGCTGAGATATTTTATAGACCTTACAATGGACTAAGTTTCACCTTGTACATTTCATCTAAAGTTGTCTAACCTCTTTATTAATAGACAGATATTTTATGCTCTCATTAGCACCCTCTTCTGTCCCTATAGATGTGTATGTATATGTCCTTAAGATTCTCAACCTTTAAGATGTTTATCAGACTATTCAACCAGCCAGGAGGAAATTTCATTTCCAACTTTTTTTTTCCCCAACCCTAATTTCTAGGTGCCCTCCTACTACCTTTGCCACCTGGGTCTTCTTAATTTAATGGTCCTCTTAATAGATCCTAGTGCTTTCAGGATAACTAGCAAGGCATCTGCACCTGCTGCATTGGAGGTCAGATGAAATGGGCATCATCTCCTGGCCCTGCCATGTTTTAATTTGGGGGCTCTGGACAATTTACCAAATCTCTGTGCCTCAATTTTTCAATGGTAATAAATATAATAATAATCATAATGATGATAATACCTACCTACTTGTAAAATACTTTTGAACACTAAGAACATCTGCCCAATAAATTTTAGCTGTTTTTAAATTTTATTTTTGTTATTTGTAGGCGTTTCCCTGCCTCAATCAAAATATCAAGTATAATGGAACATCATCATCATAATAATGTCTAACCTTTATTGAGCCTCCACTATGTATTAGGCTGTTCCAAATGTATTGTTTGTATTAATTTTTAAAATTTTTTATAACTCTTTGGATTAGTTCTGTTACCAGCCACACTTATGTATCAGTAAACTCAACTTAGAAAAGTTAAATCTTACCCAAGTTTACATGCTTAGTAAGTGGTAAAGCCAAGAAATGAGTCCAGGCAGCATGCTAAACTGCTACAATATATGGCCATGAAATTCCAGAATAACAGTCAGCAGACTTGGGTTCAAGCCCCAGCTTGGTTACTTTTAAGTTCAGTAACTCACTGTATGTCTCTACACTTCAGATTCCTCACTTCTAAAATAAGCATACTTGTTACCTACCTATAGGATATGGTAAGGATTAAATTAGGGCAGTTTTATGTAATTGATGAACACTTGTGTTGGTTCTTATTATTAATTTTAAATGAGATAATGCTTGTAAAAATCTTTCATAAACTCTAGATGAGTTAGGTGTAAAGATGCTGCTGCTGATTCCCGAAGGGCCTTGAGCACTGTAAGAAACAAGAACCAAATCCATGCTAAGGCGTTCTTAGCTCTTGGGAGTTTAGGATGCTATTTCTTCTTTGTTAATATGTTAGTATTTAGGGAGACAACTTCACTGCCTAACTCTTGGCAGGGATTTTGAGGATCAGAGAAGAAGTCTATTCCCAGAGTTTCTGAGATCACTCCATTGAAGCAAACGTCTCTGCCTACAGGGGAAAAAAATTAGTCTGAGACTTGCTTAGCTGTGCCAAAAGCTTTGATATGGTCCTCTATGCCTGGATTGAATGATCAACGTGACCATAAATGACTCCTTCTGTAAGGCAGAGTCAACTATTTTCCCTTCAAAGCATAGATGTTTGAAAAATTTGAAAATATTTTGCTTTGGTTTCCATCTAGAAAAATAAAATAATATAATATTTTATTAAAGTCCTGTGTCTAAAAAAAGCATTTAAAAATCCTGAAATATTATTTTTGCCTGGTTACTTGGAAATCAGGCAATTATCACATGTTTACTCAGGCTGGTAATGAAATTAAGATAAAGTTTCATCAAAATAGCATATGCAATTTTACAGCCGCAACAGAATTGGTGTAAATATGAGCAGATGTGTCTGAATCTCTTGGATTTATAAATACAGAAATATTGTTCCCATTTGGGATAAAAGATATTCTTTACTCTGGATGTGAGAACAGTATGGCTCATGGTCCTGGTGATGACAGGGGGCATAGAAAAGAGGCCTCTTCATTCCTTGCAGCTTCCATCAGCTCTTACCTGGGGTAATCCCCAAGTTTCCAACAGCAATTATATACATTAGGGAGTTGAAATAAATTGGTGAAATATGATATGTATCAAGCCAAACATGGAGATTTTAAAAATCCAGATAATATGTTGATTTTTCTCCCATAGGAAAAGAAGCAAAGTCATACTAATTATGTTTTGGGTTCAAAATTCAAGCTAGTGTGTGGCTCCTGCTCTATTCTACATTAAAAAGTAGCTTGATAAGACTAGCAGCAAGACTGCAACAGAGTAAGGAGCTCCTAGAATCAGCTCCTGCTACAGGGCAGTCAGTAATCACCCAGAGCTAACTAAAGGATTTGTTTGGGGCCTCCAGGAGACCAGAGGTGCATCCTGCAGCATCCTTGAAAGAATGGAAGGAGGAGACTGCCCATCTGCAGAGAAGATTCTTAGGTAGAGCACTCCACAGTGTGGAGGCTGGTGCCCATCCTCCTCTGGAGGCGCAAGCCGCCTCAAGAGCTGTTTTGCAGCTGGAATTGGAAGCTCCACTTCCCAAAATGGGGGAGGAAGACGGTTGGGGAGGAAGACAGTTGGGCACCAACTTCAGCTACTGATTAGGAAATTCGGGGGGCTAAAGTATAATCCTAAGAACTGCTAAAGGAAGAGGCTGGTAGCCGCCATCTTAACTCCCCACCTGACACGAGGGGAAGCGGGGCTGACTGAAAATCACAGTGCTGGTAGGGACCAGCTTCTTTCCATCTAAATCAGATTGCAGCTCTAGCCTAAGCCCCGGACCCACCTCGGACAGGGAGGAAGCTGGGGGGAGCTGCGCCAGCCTCTCTGGGAAATTACTGGCCATGCCGCGGAGGACGGGTGATCATCCTACTTTGGTGGCACAAGCCACCCCAGGAGCTATTCTGTGGCAGGAATTGGAAGCTCCATTTCCCAAAAACGGGAGGAAGAGACGGTTGGCCACCAATCTCAGCTACTGATTAGTTAGTTCGGCTGACTAAAATATAATCCTAAGAACAGCTGAATATTGAACCTGTCCAAGTCAGAAGGAGGCCGGTAGCCACCATTTTGACTCCACCCCCAGCAGGAGGGGAAGTCGGGCTGACTGAAAATCATGGTGACAGTAGAGACCGGTTTCTTTCTGAATTTCAAAATTCAGATTGGCCGGCATCCCTAGCCTAGGCTTCAGCCCCACCTCAAGCAGGGAGAAAGCTGGTGGGCCCTGCAACAGTCTATCCAGGTAACTGCAGGTACATTTGGCTGGCACAGACTGAATAATCAGAAGTCTACTGGGGCAACTGCAGTCATCTTGGACCTGCACTGCATAGATTGCTGCCCACACCTGCAGCTCCACCCTTGCCCCAGGCAGGGAAAAAAGGGGCATGAAGCTTCATCAGTCTCTCTGGGCAACTACAGTCTAGGCCTACATGACTTGGATTATTCCACACAGCTGTGGCTCTGTCCCTACCCCTGGCAAAGGAGAAATTTGGGAGAAGCTTCATCGGTCCTTAGGGCACTGAGGGCAGCTTGAGCCTCCACAGCTTATAGCATCAACTACATCCTTGGCTCCTACTACACAACCAACAAGAGAGAAAGGGCAAGAAGCCCTAAACTAAAGAGAAAAACTGCACTAAATAAATACTCTAGTAAGCCAGATGCTAAGACACCAACAAAAAATTACAATTCATACCAAGAAACAGGAAGATATGGCCCAGTTAAAGGAACAAGATAAGCCTCCAGATGACATAAAGGAGTTGAGACAACTAATCATAGATGTTCCAACAAATCTCCTTAATAAATTCAATGAGATGGCTAAAGAAATTAAGGATATTAGGAAGACGTTGGATAAGCACAAAGAATTTGAAAGCATACATAGAAAAATAGCAGATCTTATGGGAATGATAGGTGCAATAAATGAAATTAAAAATACACTGGAATCATATAATAGCAGATTGAGGAGGCAGAAGAAAGGATTGGTGGGCTTGAATAAATTGCCTCTGAAAGTGAACATACAAAAGAACAGATGAAGAAAAGATTGGAAAAACTTGAACAAGTTCTCGGGGAACTAAACGACAGCAAGAGACATGCAAACATACCTGTCATGGATGTCCCAGAAGGAGAAGAGAAGGGAAAAGGGGCAGAAGGAATAGTTGAAGAAATAATGGTAGAAAATTTCCCAACCCTATTGAAGGACATAGATATCCATGTCCAAGAAGCACGACGTACTCCAATCCAAAAAAATCCAAATAGGCCAACTCCAAGACACATCCTAATCAGAAAGTCAAATGCCAAAGACAAAGAGAGAATTCTGAGAGCAGCAAGAGAAAAGCAATGCATAACATATAAGGGATACCCAATAAGATTAAGTGCTGATTTCTCACCAGAAACCATGGAGGCAAGAAGACAGTTGTATGATATGTTTAAGATACTGAGAGAGAAAAACTTCCAGCCAAGGATCTTCTATCTGGCAAGACTGTCTTTCAAAAATGAGGACGAGTTTAGAATATTAACAGATAAACAGAAACTGAGAGAGTCTGTAACCAAGAGACCTGCTTTGCAGGAAATACTAAAGGATGAAAAGAAAAGACAGGAGAGAGTGGACTGGAAGAGAGTCTAGAAATGAAGATTATATCAATAAAAGTAATTAAAAGTGTCAAAAGAATGATGAAAATAAAATATGACAGATAAAAGTCAAATATTTAGGAATAAACTTAACCAAAGTTGTAAAGCACTTGTATTCGGAAAACTACAACTGTTAAAAGAAATTTTAAAAAGTCCTAAATAATTGGAAGAACATTCCATGCTCACAGATTGGAAGACTAAATATCATTAAGATGTCAATTCTACTCAAATTGATATACAGATTCAATGCAACCCCAATAAAAATTCCACCAGCATTTTTTAAATAAATGGAAAATATGATTATCAAATCTATTTGGATGGGTAAGGGGTCCTGAATAGCCAGAAACATCTTAAAAAGGAAAAGCAAAGTTGGAAGACTCTCATTTCTGAAATTTAAATCATATTACCAAGCTACAGTGGTAAAAACAGCATGGTACTGACATACAGACAGACACATAGACCAATAGAACTGAACTGATGGTCCAGAAACAGACCCTCACATCTATGGTCAAGTGATTTTTGACTATCCTGTCAAACCCACCCAGCTCAGGCAGAGCAGTCTATCCAACAAATAGTGCTGAGAAAACTGGATAACCATAGCAAAAGAAGGAAAGAGGACCCCTATCTCATAACTTATACAAAAATTAACTCAAAATGAATAAAAACCCTAAATATAAAAGCAGGAACCATAAAGCTTCTAGAAGAAAATGTAGGAAAATATCTTC
>JAQZBX010033366.1:6290-25528 GCA_029593785.1 Cabassous unicinctus | reverse complement strand
TACACTGGCCTTATTGCTTTTCCCCCAAAATGCCAAACAATTTACAACCTCGGGTCTTTTGTATTTACTATTCTTTCTACATGGCACATTCTTTCCCCAGATACCCCAAATGGCTCACGCCGTCACCACTTCTTTGAGGCTGGTGCTCACACATGGCCTGATCAGTCTTTCTTGACTGCCCTGGGTGAAACAGCAGCAAGGCACCATCATCACTTTCTGGCCTCTAACCCAAACTCAGTTTTCTTCACTTCACTTTTCATTACCTGACATATTATATGTTTATTTGTTCATTTACTATCTCTCTTCCTCCTCTAGAATGAAAGCTCCATAACAGCAGGTGGTTTTGTTCACTGATGTATCCCCAGTGTTCAGAAAACTGCTGGGCACATAGTAGGTATTCAATAAATATTTGCTACATGAATAAATGATATTTTAAAATAAATAAATGTATACACATACAGAGAGAAATATTTGGAAGCCCACACAATAAAATGAGTACATTGATTAACTGTAGGTTGTGGGACTATGAGGATTTTCTTCTTCACACTTTGTTGTTTTTTCTAAATTTTAACAATAAACACTCAAAAAACAAAACTAAAACATGAACAGTATTTGAAGTGCAAGGATAAAAAGGGCAGAAAACTGACAGGTTTTACTGACAAGACTTTATCTCACTTTCCAAGTTCTGAGTTATAATAATTTCCTCCCTTTCCCGTATCACCTTTATTTTTCTCTAGGTTTTTCTTACCTTACAGCTCAAACCTCCTATGAGGTCCAGGTAAAAATTGATAACAAAGATTGGTGAAAGGAATGGTGTAGCACAATTCCACACCCTCTATGGTGTCCCACCTCAGGTCTTATACATGAAATTCTTCTGGGGATTTGGAAGAATGGTAAGACCCAGGCAGCCACCTTCCTGCATTCTGAAACCGTCACAAAAGCATAGTTCATGGACTCTGAGGAGCTCTCAAAAGCCAAATCTTGCAACAGACAAGTTCCTTCTCTTTTGCCTGACCTTGGATGAGTTTCATATCACTCAGGTCAAGTCACTCCACAACTCTAGACAATGTCCCTTTCCTTCTAGACTGGAGATGAGCCTGCTGCTTCTCCAAGCATGTGACTCTTCTGTATCTTGCTTGTTATAATGTTTCTTATGCAAGACTCACCTGAACTTTCTCTGGCCACAATGTACACTGACAGTAGTGTCTAAGGTACACTTTAGAGACACAGAGACTATCAGAGTATGCCTGGGATTGGGGAAGGGTGGGGGGCAGGACGTGGGAGCTTGAGAAGGGTGGTAATAAGTATAAAAGAATTAAAACAGAGACATCAAGAAACGACAACTTTATGGGTAGTAATACCCACATGGACAAGTCTTGTAACATCATGAAGTCTTGTTCTTTTTTTAAATCTATAAAAGGAGGTGATTACTTCGTATCATCTGAAAGACCTATTCCAGCTGACATTACTTCTCATTGGAATTCAGCCTGAGACTACACAGTGATACAAATAATATGCAAATCAGATATAAACCTGAGCATAACACTGGCTTTCCTAGTAACATCCACCCCAGAAAAATCTCAGCAGGTTCCCCTGACCTGTCTCCCCAGGTTGGTCCGAGTTGCCTAAGACCCCCAGAGCCAGTGAAGTACTTAACGCTGTGTCTACACTTTCTGTGTACTCCTTCTAGAGTGCACAAGTGACGAACTGATTTTTGTGAAAGTAATCAATTCAAGGAGAACGCTGTAGATTTCCCACAGTACTTTTCCCCCCTCTACCTCATCCCTCTTTGCTTGTATAGAGGTTACTGGCTCTTCTAGAAGGAATGAGCCCACTACTCCCCTCTAAGGATTCCCACATGCCCTTATTTCTTCCTCCCAGAGGTCTCTGCTTTGCTCATGCTTTCTGCAGATTAACCTTCCCCCTCATCACAGCTCAGGAAGCAGACTGGCCCAATACCACAAAGCCATGTAGCCAATCCCCCAACACACTTACTGGAACAATGCCGAAACTCAAAGCGGATGTGTGCGCCCCTGAATTTATCCACAGGAATAGGAAGTTTCAGCAGTTCGGACCACCTGGGACTGTTGTTATGATAAAGCACAAAGGAGTGGTACTCGCTGGCTGGTGGCTCCCCAGAGCCGAAGGAGATAAAATCCTAACAAAGGAAACAGGCAGGTTAAAGACACTTCGTTTAAAGATTATTTTGAAAGCAGCAGAGCAAATTACTTGGTTAGATCCCCCTGCTCCCTAAATAGTACTTCATGTGAAATTACCTCCTCGGTCCTTTGCAGTGCAGTTTATGCCCTTGCTCCTGCCTGGCAGGCTGCGTGTTTAATTCTGAGGCCAGCCTCCCAGGGCCTATCGTATCGTAGCACCGTGGGCCTTGGTGATGTGCGCGAGGTGGGCAACCGTGTGCCCAATTTGGAGTTTAACTACATGGCAAAGTTCTCAAGATGATGCAGTTAAAAGCCTGCTCTGCGCCTAAGTGGGAGACTCACTGAGCGGTGGGGCCAACTCTCTCATTTGAACTGG
The DNA here is from genome assembly GCA_029593785.1 of Cabassous unicinctus. Classification (NCBI taxonomy): domain Eukaryota; kingdom Metazoa; phylum Chordata; class Mammalia; order Cingulata; family Chlamyphoridae; genus Cabassous; species Cabassous unicinctus. Next base: position 22,993 of record JAQZBX010033366.1, on the reverse strand, counting down.
CAGTTGTACTTCTCTATGAAGAGGGGGCTCACAAAACACTAATTCTAGAAAGGAACCTGCTAGGATCACCTTCAGTAATACCCCAATCTTCAGGCTCTATTTTGGTCAAGAGGAAACACATAGGGTTAAACATCACAGGCTTTTTTCTTGTTAGTTTGGTTGGGTGTTTGTTTTTACCAATTACAGAAGAAAAAATATTCATCTCTCAAACTGTGACAGATGAAAGGAAAAAACATGAAAGGGCATAAAAATACTACATTTAAAGAATATGAGGAAATTGTCACAATGAATTAAAAAAATTAAACCATAAAAGCCTATTTGTTTTTTTCTACTTTCTTTTCTGAGGGGCATTTTAATGATTTTTAGAAAACAAAACGATGCAGGTGTGGAAAAGAAAATACTGCAAATTAGAGGTTAGCTGATCACACGAAAGATGAACCCAAAGCAATTATGTGGAACTGCTATCAGCGTACCTTTAAGATCTGGCCACTACCATCTACAGTGAACATCGTAACTTCCACATTTCTGGCCACGCTCTTCCCTCCTTTCTCAAACTCTCCCCTTTCTATAGTGATATATAAATCATTCCTCATTTCACCTGTTAGGAAAGGAAAATTAAAACATGTCATATACACTAGGAAATGCAGCTCTCCATCAGGAAAAACTTTAGTTTAAAAAAGTATTTATTATACATATAAAAGCACAAATATACTATCTTTACTCTTTTGTAAAAGGGTCCCCCACCCTCACTGCCAATATCCAAGAAGAATAAAACCCAGCTTCTGCTATTCTGATTTAGCAATAATGAAAAATGCACATTTGGCAGGTGAGTATTAGAATTGAATGGAAAAGTGGTGTTGGGTCTCACCATTTTTCATATTTCCCTTAATTGATGACGTGATTACAAAATGACAACCTAGCAGGGGTGGCTCATAGAAACCAGTCTTATTACTTTATGGCCATAGCATCGAGCAGAAGAAATACCTAAATGGAATAAAGGAATAAGACTGCAAAGGGTATAATTACAATTTAAACCCATGGACAAAATGATCTCACTGTTGGAAGAATCCAGGTTAGTGCTTTATGAACCCAGCTGTAGAATAATTCAGTCATACAGACAGATTCAGCTTAATATTTCAAGTACCATCAAGCTATGAACAAATACGAAAACTGATCGTCTATGTACATGTAAACCATCTTTTTTTTTTTTTTAATCTCCATAGGTTATTTATAAAACTTGAATGTTTTTTAATTTTTACCATTTTCTTATTACTGTAGGAAAAAGAAAAAGTTGATTTCTCTAACAAACTTAGGCAAATGTGTTTACATTATGGTTTTTCCTCTCCCGTAAGAGTTAAACGAGGGAGAAGTGGTGAAGGGAAGGGGAAGTAAGAAATAAAGTACTATCAGAAAGATTCTGAAGGTAAATTTTGGTGATGTTAGTAAGGTTGCTTTCAACCAGTTAAAAAATCAAAAGTAATACTATTTTTTTTCCTAATTAAAAAACCTCCCCATAGGAAAGCAAGTCATTAGGAAACAAAACAAAAAACTATATAAATATCCCCACAGTTGGGAGGTTTATAAAACTTCCTGACCACAGTGAGTACAAGAAAGTACCCCCAGCTCTTCAAAACTGTGGGGGGATATCAATGAGTCTGGCTACTTTCCTCCATAAAGAGCTACTTTTTCGGGTGGCATCATTTGAGAATGATCTGGGCTGACCAGGAAACAGATGGGCCATAAAAGAGAGGAAATGAGTTAAGTCTAAGAAGGATTATTTATTTTACTAATAGTACATAAAACATATAGTGATTACTGGAAAGAACTGATACTGAGTACTCTGGCTTATGAATTTCTAGCACTCTCACACAGATGGCACAAACCAACTTGGGAAGGCAATGAACTTGGTCCAAGGCAAAGTCAACATATTTCAACACATTTAAAGTTACATTTAAAAAATGCTTTGAAAGCTTTTGTTTTAACTATATTCTCTTTTGAATTTTTAGAGAACTAGGTCAATACATTTTATACATGTGCTAGATTTTTATAACTCATTTTATTACTATATAAACTCACACATACTTAATGTTGCTTGTTTTAAAAGAAAGAATAGTAAACTTACAAACTTAGTCCTCTCAATCAAACCCAACAGACTCAAAATAGGTCTGGCACACGTGCTATTTCAAAATATGTTTCAGAGGAAATTTTGACAGTATATTTGCCACTAATGGACTTGGCAGGTATAAAAAAGAAACCCACATTCAAATCAAGTACTTCAGAGCAATGATGTTCGTTAACAATAGCAAAATTCCTTTGCTTCTTGGAGTAGGTGACATTTAATGAATAGCTTTGCTTTCCTACAATGACTAACTTACAAAGAGACACACACACATATATATATGTATATGTGTGTGTGTGTGTGTGTGTGTGTGTGTGTATATATATATAAATGAGAAGTACAGTTACAAGAATTTTTACCTTAAGAATTCCTCATAATTACTCATAGCTTGTCCAAACCACATAGGGATTTACTTTCCTGAAAAATGAAGGGTAAATGTTCGTTGGGAGGGAGACTTCCACTGTCACTTGCTGGAAGGATGCCAGCAGCTGCTTCTGACTTCAGCAAAGGCAAGTTCTCAAGATGTGATGGTTAGGCTAATGTGTCAACTTGGCCAGGTAATTGTGCCCAGTTGTTTGGTCAAGCAAGCACTGGGCTAATTGCATACAAGGACATTTATGGACTTTAGTCATCAGTGAGTTGTTTGCATAGATGGCTGATTACATCTATAATCAACTAAGGAGATTGCCGTCAGCAAAGAGTGATGTTATATCCAATCAATTGAAGGCCTTAAAAGGGGAAATGATTTCAGCCTTCAGAGAGAATTTTCCAGCTCATCTTTGGACAGCCAACATTTCCTGGGAACTCATCAAGGACCTTCATTGGAGCCCCAGGTTTGCAGCCTGCCTGTGGAATTTGGACTTGTGCATCCCCACAGTCCTGTGAGAGAATTTACAAAACCTCATACTATTTACAGATATCTCCTGTTAATTCTGTTTCCCTCGAGAACCCTGACTAATACACAAGGCAACCTCCTTTCCCTAGTCTGTAAGCTAGGCATGAAGGAGGGACAAGGAGCGACTGTGCTGCCAGTGCCACAACATTCTTTTTCCACGTACCCACACATCAAATATATCTTAAGCATCGACTATTCTAGGCCCTGTGGATTCAGCAGTGGACAAAGCAAAAACTCCCTCCCCACAGAGCTCAGATTCTAGTAGAGGAAATATAGTATGTTGAATGATGATAAGTGCTGTGGCTAAAGGTAATACCAAGAAGGGGAAAAGGGAAGGGTGAATATGGGTGGGGTGGGCGATTGTAATTTTAAACAGGGTGATGAGAAGGCCTCATTGAGAGAAGAGAGTAAGCTATTGTGTATTTTGACAATGGAGCAATGTTAAAAATGGCATTTGCTTCCCAAGCCAACACCTAAAGACTATTTAGCTCACAACTTAGCTGAATTAATCTATTTTGTCCCTACAAAATAGATTTTGAATTCAAATAAGTGTAAAGGATGTAGGGTCATAGAAAGACTAGAATAAGGAGATCTGGGTTCTAGACTCCTCTGCTGCCCTGCTACTTGGTGTAATACTACTACAGACAAGGCATTATTCTGGGCCTCAGGTTTTCATGTTATTAAAATGATGGTGAGGCAATGGAGGAAGTAGGAACGGGAGAGGAGGTAGGAGGGATGAAATTATTTCTAAGGTCCCTCTGTGTCCCAAAATTATGTTATGATGTTTCTTTGATTTACAAAGGAACTTCTGGAATGTAACACACATTTGTAAATTAAAACGTCTTATACATATAATTTTCTGTTCTTTAACTGTCACCCATACTTGTAATCCTCATTATCTTTTGCAAACCTCTTACAACTAAAACAAGATTTCTTTAAAAGGGAACACATGACAAGAAGAACATTTCTCCTGGATGACATTCTACATATGCCTCTCCCCAGGAATTTAACAGCTTGCTGGGTGACAATACTGCAAGGTGCCATGTTTTACCAAAATATGCAGAAGGATGGCGTTGAAACAAGCGCTAATTAAAATCAATACTCTTGAGATAGGCTCTGGAGAAAACAAAGACTCAAATGGTATTAGGAAAGGACCTTGGGTAATTAAGAGAGAAATCATGAAGTTCATACGAAATGGAGTCACTGCACCAGTATAAAAGCTATTTTCCTGACAATGTTTATTAACATCTTACCCCTTCTAAACTTATTACTCTATAAACTGGATGTCCACAAGACTTTCCTCTGTATAGCTGGTCCACTGGCTGGGAAGCCTTTACACACGTGAAGGACTCTCAAAATATCATTGAAATCATGATAAAGATAAGGCCTCACAATGAGACAAAACTGAAAAGTTCAGTGACAACTGCTAAAGGGAGTCAATTAATGACTTGGCCTCAATTGGCAAGAAGTTTCCATCAGCAGCTGAAGATCATTCTGACCTTTGAATGTGTGGATGAAAGCACAGAATGCACGCTCATCCCACTGTGTAAACCACTGTACATAGCCACATGGGCCAGCCCAGGGCTTTTTTTGCACTGGAGACTTATTCATGTCTTTGGAACTGGAAAATAAAAGTTTCTATCCCTCAGTTAGAAAAAAAAAGAACAAGTGTAAAAGACGTAGGGTGTTTGTGAACTTAGATTATTGATGAATGAAGAGATGATAATAGCAGTAGTCACTGTCACTGTCTAGCAGTAGTGTCATTTACTGAGTACCTGCTCTGTAGATTATCTCATTAAATACATCAACTGCATATGAAGGCACTATTATGATTTTCATTTATAGACAAGGAAACTTAAATGTAGAGATTAAAAAATGCATTCAAGGAATTATTAGTCTCCCCACTTTACAGACGAGGGAATGCAATTCACTGGGGTGAGAATGGCCATCCAATGAGCTAGTACATTTCAGCCTTCATCACCAGACCAGCACCTGGAACAAGGACAGTATTCGTCCCACTTTACCCAGCGTTGCTCAGACCTGTCCTGAAGTGATTTCAGCTCTGAGACCATCTTTACAGACAGAGAACACAAATTCCTGCCATCCAGAACATAAACAAGATGGAGAAGAGACTCAGAACCCTTCATAGGAGGAGTGAGAGAGCTAACAGAGTTAACTGGATTTAAAAATGTGAAGGCTGCTTGTGGAAGAATTACATCATTCTTTGAAGTTCCCAGCAGAAAAACTCAAACCAGTGGAGAGAAGGTAGAGGCAGACTGGTCCAGCATGAAAGTGGTCATTGCAAACATTCAAGCGCGAGCCAGAAACCCACCACCAGGACCCTGATGCACAGCTGGGCTGGAAGGCCCTTCACATGTGTGGGAGGCAGAATAAAGAGCCCAAATATGTTACCTTCCATGGCAAAGGATCTTTGCAGATGTGATTAAGGTATGGATCGTGAGGTTTTCCTGGGTTACTGGGTAGGCCAATGTAATCAGAAGGGCCCTGGTTAGAGGGAGGCTGCAGGCTCAGTCAGAGAAGGGGAGGTGATGAGGAAAGCTGAGGTTGGGGTGATGCCAGCCCACAAGCCAAGGAACGCAGCAGCCTCCAGAGGCTGGAAAAGGCAAGAATGGATTCTCCCCTAGAGCCTCCAGAAGGGTGGCTCTGCTGACACCTTGCTTTCAGCCCAGTGAAACTGATTTGGGACCTCTGACCTCCAGAACTGTAAGATAATAAACTTGTCATTTTGGTGGTAATTTGTTACAGCAGTCACAGGAAACCAAGACAATGGGCCTTCCACACCCAAGCTGCCATTGCTTCACAATATATCTTCAAGGGGAGCAGGGGTGGCTGCAAGGTTCAAAGGTAATTTGAGATTGAAGCAGACCACAGACAGGGAAAATTTATGGATGGATTGAAGTGTTAACTTATACTTCAGATTTTTCACATAGAGGACACTTCAGTTAAACCCATGAATGTTTTCTCTTTTTTTTTTTTTGGTCATTCTCGTTTTTGTTTTGCTTTGTTTTTAGGAAGTACTATGAGACAATGGTTGTTTTTTGTTTGTTTGTTTGTTTTGGGTAGCTTTTAATTTTTGTTTATGACATTAAGCAAGCAAGGGCAATGATCTAACAGTACCAATGCCAAGTCTTCTAGAACAGTTTTGCACAGAAGCAGGAGCAGGGACGGGCGGTGGTTCCCCTGTTGCCCATTATTTTCTAGGACAGTGTGTGGAAATGTGATAGGGCTGTTTGAAGAAAGTCCTACATCCTTGGGTGATGCGGCCTCAAATGATTTGGGAAATACCAACTCTGCCCCTGGTTTGGTCAGGGGCTGGGACCTAAGTGCAGTGTGACATGGTATAAACTTGGCCTCCAGTCCTCTTTGATCACTGCGGAGTTATTGGTTGAAAGACCACTACCCCTTTCCTTGGCATGATCAAGGGTCTTGGGTCCAAGCACAGTAGTTGCACTTGCATAATGTATGGCTCAGTGACTTGGAATGGGGGGCAGTAAAGATTTGGTTAGATTTAGGATATATTTTTAAGGAAGGTCAAACCATAACAAACTGGATGCCCCCTGCTTTCTCCAAAAAGATGTTTATCCCTGGTTCAATTCCATCTGTTGACTTATATTTCTCTACCAGTAACTTATAAAGAAAACATTTATATTTTAAAAAATGATATTGCTTACGTTCTTCGACATGAAGCAAACATATTCATGACACTCCTCTTACTCCAGTTTGGAAATCATTATCTGGTCAATTTTGACCAAACAGAAATTTGATTCATCCAAACTATGCTCTAAAGATCAAATAAAAAAGAGGCTTACTCTGACTGATGTTTGTAAAATGTACTTAAACCTTGAGCTCACTATCAAAACTTCACTGCTGGCAGCCATTTGACACATAGGGTCTGCTAATTACTTGCAGCTTGAGCTTTTAGCCCCCAGCCCTCAATTCCTCCTGCCTGCTGTCACATCACCATTTTTGCTTACTTCCTTTCAGGGTTCGGAGTATCAAAGATCCCCTGCTAAAAGTGAAGGTACCCGAAGGTTATTTATTAGGGGCTCTCTAACAAAGAGGAAGAGTTTAGTTAGTGGATAAGTGGAAGCAAATCTCTAGGGGCAACAGTGTACAGGCGGGAGAGATGGAACAGGAAGGCCACAATAAAGGCAAAGAAAATTTTGCCTTCACAGAATCATAAACTCAGAGAAAGAATGGATGTTGCGGGTGGGGTCAGGGTACAGAGCTTAACCTTCCATGACATCCTCAACATATCAGCTAGCTGTTGTTCCAGAATATGTGGTGGATTAAAATTTAGTCCTTTCTGATACACAGTAATGGCCCCGGCCCTGCTCTGCACAGTCTGTTAAGATATTTGGAGCCACGTTGCTGTCCAATTTGGTAACTACTGCCACGTGTGGCAACCGAGCATGTGAAAAGTGACTAGTCTGAAGAGAGAGATGTTGGTAAAAGTAAAATACTCTCCAGCTTTCAAGGACTTAGGTAGAAAAAAAGAGTGCAAAATATCTCCTTAATAATTTTTACATTGTTTACCTGTTGCAATGAAACTATTTTGGATGTATTGGGTTAAATCAAATAAAGAATTAAAATTAATTTCACCTGTTTCTTCTCACTTTTTAAAAATGGCTACTAGAAAAGTTAAAATTTTATTTGTGGTTTGCATTATATTTCTACTGGACAGCACAAGGGTTAAAACCAGGATTTAAATATGTTCAGTGTTTTCCTTCTCACAGGCTCAGAGACCAGACCATGCAAGTTGCCCTCAGTTATCTGGCTTGCAGGCGGCAGCAATGGAGCATCATAGAAAGTGCCTTTTCTTCTTTGGAAATCAGATACTCTTAAGAAATAAAGTACTGAAAGGCAGACTCTTAGCAAGAGGGAAGGGTCCAGAGGACCTTACGATAGCTCAAAAGGCAGATCTCCTCACACAAGGCTACAAAATAGAGAACTTCCTGTGCCCTGGTTAAGACTAAGGAAAGAATTTCTGTTTCCATGTTTTTTCCATTCCCAAAATAGTTTGGCATTGATTACATTCTGTGATCCTCAAAAAGTTGTGTGTATGCGCCTGTCAGTCTTAGGACCACAGATAACTCATTCTGCAGAGAGGAAGTGTTTGAACCAACGTGGTCCTGTTGGTATAAACACGTGCCTCACCTGTCCTGATCCCTATCAGAACACAAAAGAAGCAAATTGACTCTGAATGACAAGTCTAGAAAATAAAAATAAAAATCATGCTTGCAGACTGTCAATGTAATATTGGGATCACAAATGCTGTTCATGCACATTTTCTCATTGAAGAATTCAGCTCAAGTTGTCATTATAGCCACTGATGAGAATTGATTAAGCCCAAATTCTGATAAATAACAAAGGAAAACAAATCCATGACTGCATGTTTTCCAATACAGAAAAATCCAGTGAATTTTATCATTGTTTTAAGCTGTTTAAGGAAATACGTACATCAATCCCGCCCCTCCCCCACCGCAATTTGGAAGACTAAGAAGAGAAAAAAAAAAAAGGAGGAGAAGAGAGAGAGAAGGAAGTGCTTAAAAAAAAAAAAGAAATCTCTTTGTAATGGATGTTAGTGATGGAGGTACAACATAGTAAATTTAATTAATGCTGCTGAATTGTACACTGAAAAATGGTTAAAATGGCAAAATTTTATGTTTGTATATGTTACCACAATAAAAACAACAAAATCTGTAAAAAAGAAAAGAAAAAGAAATCTCTTGCACCTTGCAGTCTTTCCTCCCGGGACAGTGTGAGCCCTGCCATGATAACGCTGGGGCAGGAGAGGGACACACGTGAGCCTTATTCCATAGGAAGTTCATTTCCGTCATTAAAGAAAGGCAAAAGCTGCATGAGCACGGCACATCCCAGTTAATTACCCAGCAGATGAAGTGTCATCTTGCTTAATATTTTTCCATTTCTCAATGATACTGCCCAGAGAACAGGCTGAGGAATTCTTCTAGCAGCTGGTTGCATTTTGCTCTAAGACATGTTTTTTATATTAGATTTGCCCATCAATTTGCTACCCAGTGGGGATGAAATTTTTTCTTTTTTGTTAAAGAGGAAATACCAGTTATTTATAGCAACTGAAGGAAATAATGAACAGTTGCAAGAGCCACTGAATAACATGCCACCAAGTAAACAGTTCCATAAACAGTCATTTTCAACAACAGTAACACGATATGCTCAGGCAGACTGGTCAGGTCATCTCAGGAAACTTTACAGGCTCTTCTCTCAGCCTTCCCTGCATGAATGAATTTCAGGCAAGAGATCCCAAAATGCTGCAGTGGGCAATGCTAGTCTGTTTCTGCATTGTTTTAGGTCTTTATTCATGACAACCCTATCATCAGGTCTCATAGCTGGCCCAGAGCCTTGCCAGATCCTTCCTTTACTTGATTCTACATATGGAATTTAAACAGTGGTTTAGAATATCTCATTAAAAAATACTGTCAACAATTTGAGACTATTTTATTTGGTATTTTTATTTCTCTCCCTTTTCTTGGTTGTGGAGAGGGTGTATGGAGCACTGACAAATACTACTACATAATCCTACTACTATTTGCCAGCTTCTACCATCTAGAAACAGGGGTAGAAAATCTTTGATTCAATGGAAGATTAAGTCAAACTCAAGGTGATGTCCTTTTATAAGAAATTTCAATGATCAATAAAAATATCTTTCCTTGTTTTGTAAAATAAAGGGCAGGATATTTAAATGTTTTTCAATAAATACAAGCTACAATAACTTGTGTAGCTTAATACTATTCTAAGGTTAGATTAGGAGGGGTGGGGAGGAGAGGGAAAAGAAGCAAGAGGAGGGGGGGAAGGAGAAGGAAAAGGAAGATGATGATGGGATGAGGAGGAGGAGGAGGGGGCAGCAGCAGCTACAGAAGGAGAAGGAGGAAGAGGAAGAGGAGGATGAGGAGGAGAAGGAAGAGAAGGAGAAAGGTAAGTCAAGAAAGGAAGGAAAAGAAAAAGAAAACAAGTGGTCTAGACAGACACAAAGGGCAAGATAGATAAGCACAGAGGGAAGCAGAGCTTGGTGAAGGTAACCCAGGCAGGCCGCAGGCCGCTGTTCTCAGGGACTGTGAAATGCCCAGAACTCTAGCACCTTTGGTTCATTACTAAATGGCAATGAGACTTTTTTTTGTTTGTTTTTAACCTTCAGACTTCAAAGGTTTTTGCAGAATTTCAAAAACTCAAAATTTTTAGAATTTAGAAATTTCTTTTAACATTAGGAGTGACCTTTTGTTAGTTGTAACTGCACAGTCTTTGACTATGAAAACAAGTGTCTGCTATTAGCTGAGGGTAGGAGTGAGAACAATGGTTTGTGAGACCAGGGTCTAGAACCATCAGCCTTTAGGACTCTACTTAGAGGTCACCTCTGCAGTAAGACACCAGGGGTGCTCTGTCCGTCCTCTGTGCATCCCATGCACCACTCTCTAAAATCAGCCGATTACTACAGGTTTTTCCCCGTAGACTGTAACCTCCAAGGGCATGATTATGTTTTCCTTGCACCATCTCCACTACTAACACCCTGGCCCAAGTCACCATCATTATCATCTGGATTACTGCAAAAGCCTCCAAACTAGTCTCCCTGTTTCTTGCATTCCCTACACTCCCACATCTCCTCCAAGTATAACCTCCACACAAAAACTACAGTGATTATGATGATAATTATAGGTGTCCACTTGGCTAGATGATGGTGTCCAGTTGTTTGGTCAAACATTGGCTTACGTGTTGCTATGAAGGTATATTGTAGTTGTAATGAGCATCTACCATCTGCTGTCTTTAAGGCGATTACCCTTGATGATGTGAGTGGGCCTCATCTAATCAGATGAAGGCCTTAAGAGAAAGAACTCTGGTTTCTAGAAGAAGAAATTCTGAAATTCTGCCTCAAGACCACACCCTCCACTCCTCTCTGAGTTTCCAGTCTGCTGGGCTACTGTGCAGATTTCAGACTCAAGACTTCAACATCAACTCATTGGAATTTACAGCCTAAGAAGTTAGGATTCAAGACTGCAACATCACTATCACCAGAATTTCCAGCCTGTCAGACTGCCCTACAAATCTTGGGCTTGACAGTCCTCCAATTTCATGAGCTAATTCCTTAAAATAAATAAATCTCTTTATATATCTTGTTTGCTCTGTTTCACTGGACACCCCTGAATAATACAGTGATCCTGTGACAGTGTAAACCATTTTGTCACTCCTCTGCTCAAAGCCCTCTAGTTGCTTCCTCCCTCATTGTTCATAAAAGTCAAAGTGCTGAGTGGGGCTGACAAGGCCCCACATTTGTTCCCCTACCCAGTTCCTCTCCCCCATTACTCTGCTGTGGCCAAGCTGGCCTCCATGCCATTCCTTGAACATGCCAGGCATTCTACAGCCTCAGTACCTTTGCATGAGGCCCTCACTATTCCCTTCACCTGGACTGCTCTTACCTGCATGGCCTCCACACGCACTGCCGTCAGGTCTCCACTCTGATATCACCCCCTCACCTAAACTTCTCACCTACCTAAAATTTCAACCTCTCAACATACCACTATCTCAGATACTCCCTAGCCCCCTTACCTGCCTTAGTTCTCATTTTACCACTTATCATCCTCAAACATATATTTTACTTACGTATTGTTATTTTCCTCATTAGAAAGTAAGCTCCACGAGGGAAGGGAATTTTTTTCTGTTGTGTTCTTATATCTGGAAGAATGCTTGAGCATACAGAGAGTGCTCAATAAATATTTGTAGAATGAATTAATCAATCTTTGTATTCTTAGTCCCTGGCACAGAGCTGATGCTCAACCAATGCTTGCTGAACTAAACAGCTGTGTGATTTGCCCAGCTCACTTATCCTCTCTTTCCTCATCAGGAAACTATATCATTCTTGCCCAACACATCAGATTGTACATGAAAACACTCAGAAGCCCTAAACTTGGAAATTTGGAAAGGGGTGTACTTTAAAAAAAAATAAATAAACTCCTTTTGGTTGAAGGATTAGAACTATCTCAACCCAAAATCCACCAAAGTTACAATGTTTAAAGTTTCAAGTTGGTATTTATTTTACAATGGGAATTTTTTTAACCCGCACCCTCCCCACTTAGAAAACAAGAACTTTTTTTTAGATGCTAATACAGATCTGAATTACATAAACAAATAAAGGCAGAAAACATGTAGACGTATATATGGCACATGCATAAGGCTGCATATTTACACACACAGAGAGACACACACACACATACATATCCCCAATGAGAAAATTCTCCAAGAAAGGCTAATTATTGCTCATTGACTGTACTTACCAAAACTTATGAGGATTTTCTCTGACTTCACCAACATTTCCACCAAGGGGTAAAATATTTTCTAGACATACCTTCTTATCATGGTCATAATGAAATGCAGCCATGGCCTTCCCAAGTTACCCACCCTAATATAATTAAAATGTAAAAATATTTTATTCTTAATTTTTCTTATTTGTTATTACATACCTCATTTCATCTTTCACCATGGCCCATTTGAACTCTTCAAATCTGACAGTTTGAAAATTTTCTCAAGTGTTACAAACAGACAATAAACACATATTTCATCATTTTGGTCACCCCAAGTCACCTACCAGGCATAATAATATTAGTAAAACCCAACTTCCTCGTTATGGATACTCCATGAGAAAATACTGATGAGTATTCTCTTCTGATTTGTTCAATGTCTCCGTGCAATAGCTGTAGGGAAACTGCTAAACCTAAAACAAATAAGAGATATCAACATAAAAAAGAGAATAGCATGAAGAGATAATGAAGTTCTTCAACAAGACCAAATTTTACAGCATCATTGTTTTAAACTAAGAGGTAGTTTTCAGACAAAATCAGTAGCATTTATAGGATTAATATCTAGATAATTATTTTCTAACTTGAACACATGACTTTTCCCCCTTTTAAAGAGGTTCATAGCAATAGGGTAAATTTCAGCATAAAAGTGAGAGGATGAAGACTCGATCCAACCCCCACACCCTCTGCTCAACCCACAGATGGAGTACAGCACATCTCAACACTAGCACTCTTTCCTGCCAGCCAAGGACGGCGCTCTGGCCCTAGAAGATACTGACAGCAGAATCTGAGGTTTTAATTTTTTGAACTTCTATAAAGTATATGAAAAATTACCTATCAGATATCACTGAGATGAAAAGAAATCTGAAGACAGATAATAATTCAAGAATTTTAAGGATATTCATGGAGATTTTCTTGAAACTTAAGAAACAAAGGTGTTTATAATGAAACCAAGATGATATTCCTAATTCCCTATACAGCAGAAACTCATGATGGCATTATTTTCTTAGAAGAATGTAGCATGATGTAGGTTTTTTTTGTTGTTGTTTGTTTTTGAGGTACCGGGGGCCAGGGATTGAAACTGGGACCCCATATGTGGGAAGCTGGCACTCAACCACTGAGCCACATCAGCTCCCTGGAGTTGGTTTTCTTTCTTTTTTTCCTTTCCTTTCCTTTCCCTTTCCCCCTTTCCCTTCCCTTTTCTTTTCGCTTTCTTTTCTTTCTCTCTCTCTCTTTTTTTTTGTTTTTGTTTTGCTTGTTGTTTTTCAGGAGGTACCAGGGATTGAACCCAGGACCACCCACATGAGAAACAGGTGCTCAACCGCTTGAGCCACATCCACTCCCCCGATGGAGGCCATTTTGACAACACTCCAAGGGAATTTAGTCAGTAAAGTAGTAACATAATCTGATTTTTGAAAAAAATAACTCACCTAAAAGTAGGACCCCAATTACAGTGACATTGCCCCAGCAGGATATATTGAAAATGAAAGATATTTTTTTTTCATATCTTATTTCCCAACACTCAAGCAAGAACTACAAAAAGAATATTAATTTCAGATATTTGTGAATGTGTTTGTATGTGTATTTAAAAAAGACGTTACTGCTCTTTCAGCTTTTTAATTCATCTTCCTTTTGTTTCCTATTATTTTAAAACAAGAATGACAAAAACAAAATCTCTCACTTACATTAGTGATAGAAAATGAAGAGTCAATGGTGACAATTATTTAAAAAAAAACAAACAGAAAAACATTTGCTCATCATTAACCTGAACTAAATTTTAAAATGTATTTGGAAAATAAGTTTGTACTGCATCATTAGTTATCAACATCTTTCACTTATGTACAAATTTTGTGTGAGTCATTGCTTATCATTAATGACTTAAAGTATTACAGTGTTATCTAAAAACTCAGGGCATAGGAAAGGCAACAATCACACTGGAATGAAAAAGAAATGCAAAACTTATTTGCCACACATCTAGATAAGGGTCTTCTTTTCACTCTCCTTTAATAATATGAACTAAACAAATGAATGACAACAGCAAAAAGCAGTGTTTTGTGGTTTGTTTGCTTGCTTTTGAATAGAGCGGTTAAAATATAAGGAATATTCATAAAGGAGCATCAGGCTCAGAGAGAAGCTGGACCCTCTCCTGGGGCTCGAATCTGCCCTAGATGAGGCCTGCCCTAGGGGCAATGACACAAGAACGATTTTGACATGGCCACATCATTGGGTGCTCACGCCTTCTAGTGTGTGGATCCAATAGAATGTTTGTCTCAGAGAGTTGCTGTTGAGAATTGCATGTCTGGCAGGTAGTCAGGTGCTTTTATTAAACTTTTAGTTAAATCTGCATTTCATTTTGGCCCAGCTCTCCCCTCCCTTCTCTCCCCCTCCAATCCCATCCAATTCACTCAGAGTTGGGTGACTACATGGAATGAAGTGGGAGGGGGAGAATAAGCATTCTGGATGGCCTGATGGAGACAACTGCTAGTACAGCTTTGGGATACTTTATGAGGTATTACTCGTTCCTTTGAAAACACAGGGCAGGAGAATGAAGACAAACAAACGTGTTGTAATCCATCCTTCCCAGCAGCTATCTTTTCCTGACTCACTCACCCACTACCCCCTCCTCATTACGGATACCTCTGTTTTCCTCCCACTTCTGTCCTTTTGCCTTCAAAATATTCACCCACACTGTCACCATCATTGTTAGCATCATGAGCAGTTGGTATCTGTAGAAAACAGTGCATGCCAGACATGGTACATGAGAAGAGTCCCCCCCCCACTGGGGAGAACACTGTTCAAATCCTGGTGTACTCTAAGCAATGCTTGCAAGTAGAGAATCAGATGGGTTTAACTAAATTCCTGAGGTCCTGGAATGTTTTTTCAAGTGAAGATCATTTTACCATGACTTATCAAAGGATCTGATCAGAGACACTAACAACGTAATGTGGTATGTGTAGACGAAGAAGAGGAAAGAACTTAACAGTAATGAAAAAATCAGAGAGCATGCTATTGTGGGTAGGGACTGGAGAATGGATAACTGACCAGGATTCATGTTTGGGCCTATGGGAACCAGCATTCATTTAACCTAGCAGTGACCTTTTTTAAAAATTTAAGCTGAATACTTCAAAGAGGCTGTGACAAAATGACAAAAGCATTCCAGTCAGAGATAAAGTGAATCCTGAAGAAAATTAAACAAGACAGGAAATAGAGGAAATATAAATTTCAGGGAAAGACAGATAGAAGGAGAGTGAGAATGAACAAGAGGAATTCATCAAAGTTCACTATCAGCAAGAACCACTGGGATGAGAGGAGAGAGTGCAGAAGGATAAAATGGACCCATTTAGGAGACAATAGACAGAAAGGAGCCAGCTGGCAGATAAGGGAAGTGAGGGGGAAAACAGGTGAAACAGTACGGGGGGAAAAGGAACCTTAGCATTTAAGAGTTGAATACATCCTAAAATTTGGTCAGATATGGTAGTCAACCTGAATCCTTAGAGAGAGAGAGAGAAAAGCCGTAGGTGTAATGATTTCACCAGTCCGGCCAAGTGACAATAATTTGGAGGAAGAACTGCCATATTGAGGTGGCCTAGCTTCTCCATAATGAAGAACTTCCAGACAGCCAAGAACTGTAAAGGTCAAATGAACAGACGACTTGACCACAAAGTACTTGTCTCTTCCCACATCATCGACTCAGTTTCCATAAAGAAACCGCAATGCTTAACTAAGAAACATCAAAGAATGTGTGTACTTTAAATAAGACAAAGAAAAAACATACTGCTATTGAGAGTCTACAAAGACCAGCACACAGAGTCACTGCAATACTATTTATTTTTCAATCAGGGAAACTCCTGATCCTATTTTTACAGTGGTCTTAATTATCATAACCACAATCAAGAGGTTGGATAAGTGAGTCACCAGAACAATAAAAAACAATGTATTAGGACTAAGAAACTACTCATCACTACAAAGGAGAGACTTAGCAAATATTTACACAATTCAATTAACTGAGGACTGGCCCTATCTTTTCAGGATTAGTGGTTTATTCCATATGGTATGCTCATAGAGCAACATTTTTCTTTTTAGTCTCTTCCTTGTCAGATGACTTCATCATCCTGGCCTTACCTGCTACCTCTGGGAATGCGGTAACTTCTAAAATTTTATCCACACACTTTACCTTACTCCTGCTACAATCCAAAATACCAACTATGGACAAGGTGTACTTTATGCCTTGAGAGGAAGTTGGAGGGTGGGATATAAGAATGTATATGGGGGAGTGGATGTAGCTCAGTAGCTGAGTGCCTGCTTCCCATGTAAGAGGTCCTGGGTTCAATTCCTGGTACCTCCT
>JAQZBX010033365.1:0-25425 GCA_029593785.1 Cabassous unicinctus | reverse complement strand
CAAATGTGTTTTTGACTTCACCTATTGTGTCTTTCATTCCCATGAACTCCATTACTTTTCTGTTCAGGATTTCAAATTCTTCTTTGCGTTCGCTCAGTGTCTTCTTGATGTCATTTATCTCTTTAACTATATTGTCTTTCATCTCATTAATTTGATTTTGGAAATTTGTGCTCATCTCACTGATTAGTTCTCTTAAATTCTGCATCTCTTCTGGGACTTTGATGTATTCCTTTTCTTGAGCCATGTCTTCTATTTTCTTAGTATGGCTTGTAATTTTTTGCTGGTGTTTAGGCATCTGGATAGGTTGTATTTTACTTAGATGCTCTATCTCTTTCTCTTTTATAGGGTTTTAGTAGCAGGAGGCTGTTAGTTACCACAGCTCTTTGATTTTTGGCTCACCCTTGATTGTTAGGATTGTCCTGCTGGTTGCTCAAAACTGGGCACTGGACCCAGTAATTGGTTGTAGAGTGCTTTCCTAGGGCCTTGGGCAGGGAGGCTATAGAGGCCAGGAAAAGCCTCTCCTATTTAATTTTCTTATGTGCACTTCCTTGGTCTGCCAGGAGATGGCGCTTGTTG
The DNA here is from genome assembly GCA_029593785.1 of Cabassous unicinctus. Classification (NCBI taxonomy): domain Eukaryota; kingdom Metazoa; phylum Chordata; class Mammalia; order Cingulata; family Chlamyphoridae; genus Cabassous; species Cabassous unicinctus. The sequence goes on along the minus strand of JAQZBX010033365.1, from coordinate 24,849 downwards.
GCAGCTCTCAATTCAATGCCTGGTCGGAGTGTATTTGTTGTGACACAGACCAGATCAATGTGATAGAGCTTACTGTCTGGGGGTAAGAGCCTTGTAATTTAAACTTTCGGAGACAGTTCTCCAGTCTTCTCTGGCAGCCCCCTCCCTTTTCCCAGCTAGGAAATATTTCCTCTCCCCTCTGAATCCTCAACAATCAGTCCCTGTTAGTAGCAGAGGAGACTGGGAGGTTTGTATATCTTTAGCCCCTTGCAGGCTCCAAGGTAAACAATGGCGCAGCCCCACCCGGCCTGGACTGGCTCTCGGGACAGGACAGACCAAACCTGGGAGTCAAAAGTAGGGTCAGCCCCAGGCTCTCTCTCCCCTCTCCTGTGGAGTCCTCAACAATTAGTCCAGGCTAGAAGAGAGGGAGATTGCGAGGGTCGGATTTCTCCAGTCCTTCCTAGGCTCCTAGGGCAAACCGCCGTGTGGAAGTGTCCATGGGGCTTCACAGCCCAAATTTGCGGGTCAGAACCTGAGTCAGCCTAAGGCTGTGTCCCTCTCTCTCCCCTTTCCGGGAGTGGTAGATCCCTGGAGCCCTCTTTGTCTGTAGTCGCAGGCCCAGAGACCCGAGAATTCCAAGGAGTGTGGGGGAGGGTGCTGGCAGCAGCAGCCGCTGCTGATTCTAACTCACGATTCTGGTTCTGTCGTCGCGATTTCCCTCTATTGTCCCTCTCTCCTCTGGGTGGTGTGCAGCCTTCACCTGTTGTCATAAACCCTAGAAGATCTATTTCGGGGCTGTTTCAGCCTGTTCTCTAGCTATTTTTCTGGAGAAGAGATTCCTGTGTCTTACTAGTCAGCCATCTTCCCGGAAGTCTCCCAATGCATCCTTTTTAATCTGCCAATTCTTTTTAAAAATTGGAAAATCCATTTTTAAAATTAAAAGTAAATGAAGATGTATCCATCATTGCAAGATGATGTAGAACAATTCCAACACTCCAAAAATGCCCCATGTTCTATCTATTCTATTCCTCCCTCCCCCTCCCCTCAGGACCCACAGCAACCAACAAGCTTCACTCCTTGAAGAACAAAATTCATAGTTACATGCAGTAACATTGAGGGTTTAACATACTGGCCTGTCCTTCCTTATTAGGCACTGCCTATGCTCTCGAGAGACTCCCGGCCCTCGATTTGAGAACACAGCAGGACTCCTCAGTATGGGAGTCCAACACCTTCCCATTCATTTTGTGGGTCTTCACCACCCACTGATACAACGCATTATGACAGGATGAACACTCACATACTCCCTGGAAGCCTGCCCCAGAATGAACGATGGACTAGAGTAAATTTAATGTTATTTTACTTATAGACTTATAGTTATTCTAGCAATGGAAAAACTTTTATCATTGATGTGGAGGCAGTGGCTACTAGAGGTTCTGAGGGGAGGAAGAGGGGAAAAATAGGTGTAATATGGGGGCATTTTTGGGACATTGGAATTGTCCTGAATGACATTGCAAGGACAGATACAGGCCATTGTATAGCTTGTCATAACTTACAAAATTGTGTGGGAGAGAGTTTAAAGTATAATGTAAACTATAATCCACACTTAGTGGCAATGCTCCAATAAGTGTTCATCTTATAATAAATGTACCACACTAATGATGGATGTTGTTAATATGGAAAAGTATGGGAGGGGTAGGGAGTGGGGCATATGGGAATCTCCTACATTTTTTATGTATCATTTATATAATCTAAGTATTAAAAAAAAAGTAAATGAAGAAAATATGCTTTCAGATCATATACCAGAATACAGTAGAAACAAGATGCTCATGCAGGTTCTTTTTGATTAAACTCAAAACCTCAGGAAGAAACTTTATTTTTCAAAACAATTAGTGTAAGAGTTCCCCAAACTACATAAATCATAAATCATTATTCATTCTTTAAGTATACAGAAAATCTTAAGAGATTTGTTCTACCCTTAATATTACTGCCTCTATTTTCCATAAATTTACAACTTGAATTCATTATATTTCCACTTTCTGGACTTTTCTGAAAAGAAACCCACTTAAGATAATGAATAACTTTCCTAGGAAACTTAAAGAGTGAATATGATAGCAATGTGTTCAGGGTAAACAGTTACAGCCTTCGGTAATTCAAAGAATGTTGTAATTCAGTTGTACATAAAACATTTAGGCTTTCATATAAATCACTCCAGTTAAGAGACATTGTGTCTAGAGCTCTAGGGAAACACAGGCAATGGTAGGACTCATAAGCTCAGGAATACTGGGCATTTTATATATCTGAAAATAATCTCTTGTATTATCTTCAGTTTAATAATTTTATGCATTTCTACTTGTTTATTCAAGATAATGAACCTTATAGCATTTCTGACAAAACCTGGGAAACATGGCTGAAAGGATTATTATTTTCTCGGGCTGAATAAGAAAAATTACAGGAAAGTTCTCCTAGAATCGATTTCTGTGCTTCAAGATTATAAAATGGCATTGCTGTCATAAAATGTTTGTTCTATTATTTATATCAATGGTTCACTATCACTCATAGAATGAAATTCAAATTCCTTAGATTAGTATATAAGTCATTTACTTGCTTACTTTTTCAGTTGCATCACTCATTACTCCATCATTTAGACACTGACATACTGCAGATATCAGAATACACTGTACTAGTTCATATTTTCCTGCCTTAGCACACAATATTCTTTCTACTGAGAATAATTTTTATCTCATCTTTTGGGTTTTCTGGCAAATTACTACTCTTCCTTCATAACTATCTTCAGTAAAGAAATACAGTACTCAGATAATGATGGACATGTAAAAAGAACCTTGGAGCCAGCTTAAAGAGTTCCCTTTGGCCAAAACCTGGGACCACTTGAGTATCAAAGTAAATTAGAAGAATGGTAGATTATAATCCATTGAATAAAATAAGAATCCATGAGTATGTAATATAAACAAATAAATGAATAAATAAAACTCTTTCTTACAGCAGAATGCCATAAGGAGAAGGCTACAACATCACATCTGAGGTATTCCTAACAAAAATGCATAACCTGAATCCAATCATCAGGAAACATCAGAAAAATAAAATTTTTAGGATAGTCTACAAAATAACTAATTTATACTCTTCAAAAATATCAGTCATTTCTGATTCATGATATAACATGGATGAAACTTGAACACATCACATTGAGTGAAATTAGCCAGACACAAAAAAGACAAATATTGTATGACCTTGCTGATCTGAAATACCTAGAATAAGGAAATGAACAGCGACAGATAGTAGATTACAGGTTTAGAGACTGGGGAGTGAGGGAAATGATGAGTTATTGTTTAACGGGTGCAGAGTTTCTGTTTGAAGAGATGAAAAAGTTTGGGTAATGGACATTGGTGATAGCAGCACAATGTTGTAAATGTAATTAAGACCATTGATTTGTGTACTTTAAAATGGGTAAAATGGGAACCTGTGAGTTGTATATATATTATTACAAACAAGTTTAAAAGAATGTCAAAGTCGTGAAAAACAAAGAAATATTACAGATTAGAGGAGCCTAAAGAGATATGATAGTGAAACATAATGCAGAATTCTGGATTGGATGTCAGAGTAGGAAAAAAAAAAGAATATTCTTCCCTTTTGCTGTAAAGAACATTTTAGAAATATTGGCAAAATGTAATTTGAGTAAGATTAGATTATAGTATTGTGGTAATGTTAAATTTCTGATTCTGATAATTGTACTGTGGTTATGTAGGAGACTCTCTCTCTCTCTCTCTCTCTCTCTTTCCTTTTAAAGGAAATAAACACTGAAATATTCAGAGGTAAAAAGAAGCATTATGCCTGCAATTTACTCACAAACAGTTCAGGAAAATATGCAGATAAGCAAAAATGGTTAAATGTTAACATTTGGGGGATTCTAGGGGGAAAGTATACAGGAATTCTTTATAGTATTCTTGCAACTTTTCTCATAGTCTGAAATTATTTCAAAATAAAAAGTTAAAAAAAAACCCACAAAACTTTCTTCAATAGTCCCTCCTCTATGAGGAAATGCATGATCCACTTTTTCCTGCACTGAAGCACTATAAAATACTCTATCTTAAGATTCTCCTTGCATTTGTATTAATCACTTGTCTCATGGTAAAATTATTTTTATTTATATACATGTCTGTTTTATCAGCTAGATTATCAGCTTTTTGAGGAAGGATATAGTGTCTTAACAGAAAGTCCAAAGATGCTGTCCACACAGTAGTCACACAAAGTTTTTGTTGAATGAATTTCTAAATGACTGATTTTAATCAGTCTAGATTATACAGATTGATAAAGAAGATGGGTAGTATAGATAAACAAACTCAATATAAAATTTCAAACTTTATTCTGGTCATTGGTTTCAAAGTTTCTTTCCTAGAATTATCTGAATTTTAAAAACACAATTGCAAACATCTGCTAACAACAGACTGAAAACTAGGTTTTTCCTCTATTTCCTACTCCTTTGTTAAAAAGTAGTGAAAACCTTGAAGACATTATGCTGAATGAAATTAGACATGAAAGGACAAAAATTGTATGAAAACTGTGGAGGTCAATATAGCTAGAGCACTGGGTTCTTATTGGGGATTAGTGGGAATTGAGACTAGAAAAGTATCTAAAACCAGATGTGGAGGGCCCTGAATGCTGGGATTTGGAGTTTGAACTTTATCATGTAAGCCAGTGGGAAACCATTTAAGGTTTTTAAGCATCGGAGCAACACCACAAAAGGTAATAAATTCTACCATAGAGAGGTTAAAAGATTTGCCCAAAATCACATAGTGATAGTAGGTCAAGATTAAAAGACCAGATTTGATTTTCAGTCTAATGTGCTTTCTTCTATACTACAAGAGGGGATTTTTTTCCCCCTTCAATTTCATTTAGTAAACCTGAATTAAGAACTTTCTCTATTTAAGGTACTTTGTTAGGCATAGGGAATGATGCTGACGTAAATAAGATGAGGTTCTTATATTCCACAGTCTTATGGAACACACAAATCAGGCTGTTTTATAGGAAAATTAAAAGACTATGTTTATGCTTATAGTTTGACATAAAAATGAAATACTACATATGGTAACACAGAAAAGGGAGTAACTAATTCTGATGGGACAAATTGTGTAAGGTTTCAGAGAGAAAATTGAGTTGGGCTTTAAAATAATGAGAAAAAGGGAAGGAACATTTGAAACTGGATAAATAGAATAAACCAAATCACTGAGGTTTGAAAGTATTATTAGAGAATGAGGAATTGCCCAATAAGTTTAGAGGTTGTAGGTAGAAAAGATGAAATACATGGCAAAAGACTGGTCAATTAAGTTAAGGAAAGATTTTGAAGGGACTTAATACTGCAGGAAATGAAAAACCACTCAAGATTTTTAGTAGAGAAGTGATACATGTAATATTTCAACACTTCCTAATTCATTCTAAGGCCAGCATCATCCTAACACTAAAGCCAGCTAAAGACATAATAAAAAAAGAAAACCACAGACCAATGTCCCTTATGAATATAGATGCAAAACTACTCAACAAGGGAGCAGATGTAGCTCAAGTGGTTGAGTACCTGCTTTTCATGTATGAGGTCCCAGGTTTGATCCCTACTACCACCTAAAACAAACAAATAAACAAATAAAAAAAAGCCAGCTTTCATTGGGGAACGGATGTAGCTCAGTGGCTGAGTGACTGCTTTGCATGTACGAGGTCCCGGGTTCAATCCCTGGTAACTCCTAAAAATATAAAATATTAAAAAATATACTAGCAATCTGAATCCAGCAGCACATTACAAGTATTATACACCATGACCAAGTGGGATTTATCCCAAGAATGCAAGAGTAGTTCAACAGAAGAAAATCAATGTAATTTACCATATTAATAGAAAGAAGGAAAAAACCACATGATCATCTGATCTGATTGTGCTTTGGAAGGGAGAAGGTAAATACGAAGGCCAGGTTTCAAATTTGGGTGTTAGGGTAAGTGGGAGTATCATTAACTTAGAGAGCAAGATAGGAAGTGAAACAATTTTGGGGGAAGAATACTAAATATTGTTTCTGCTGAGGGAAATGTGAAATGACAAAAGGACATTGGGGGTGATCCAATATGTAACAGCAAGTGGAATCTAGACCTTGGGAGAGACGCTGGTCTAAATTTGAGAGTCATTATTACACACATGGTAAATCTAACAATGAGAACCAATAATTTCAAGAGTTATACCCAAGATAGTAAAAGGACTCATCATAAAGATGAGACTCTGAAAGAAAATACATGTCCGTTTCAGGATAAATTTCATGATACATCATTAACTTAATGTTTTGGCTAAACCAGCTACAAAGCAGAAGCAAAAAAGATTGATTACAAGTAATAAGTGAGTCACAATTTTTAATATAAAATAAAAATGTGAAAAGGGAAATACTGCTTAAGGAAATATTATTAGGTTTCACAAATAAAAAATTAAGAAAAATATTCCAGAATTAAGTAAATAAACCACCTGGGGATATATTAAAGAAACAGTTGATTTATTTAGAAGATAAAAAGCAGAGAGGCACAGTGTTTGCAAACTTTGTTCCTCAGTAAATATTTCTAAACCATTGTTATTCAATTATGGTACTAAACGTTCTAGCCAGAGCAATTAGGCAAGAAAAAGATATAAAAGGTATCCGAATTGGAAAGAAAGAAGTAAAACTATCTCTATTTGCAGACAACATGATCTTATACATAGATAATTCAAAGGACTCCACAAGGACACTACCAGAATTAACAAATTCAGCAAAGTGGCAGGGTACAAGATTAACATGCAAAAATAACTGTGTTGAATTGGCATTCTCATCATCCCGCTCAGTGACCCAGAGGCCTGCTGTTGTAGGAGCATGAGTATGTTAGGACAGATCAGACATATCACTGGCTGAAATAAACATGGACAATCTTGACGAACAACAAATTCACCTTCTGGCAGAGTTGTGTATTATTGATGAAAATGACAGTAAGATTGGAGCTTAGATAAAAAAGAATTGTCACCTGAATGAAAACATTGTCAAAGGATTATGACTCCTAGCTTTTAAGTGTCTTCTTATTCAATACCGAAAATAAACTCCTACCACAGCAGAGATAAGATGTTAAAATTATCTTTCCAGATTATTTTACCAATACTTGTTGCTGTCATCCATTAAGTAATCCAGGAAAACTTGAAGAAAATTATGCAATTGGAGTAAGATAAGGAGCAGAGAGGTGTTTAAAAGCTGAATTAGGAATTCCCATGGAAGAGGTTCCTCCAGAAGAAATTAATTATGTAACATGAATTCACTATAAGGCTCAATCTGATGATACTTGGGGGTGAACATGAAATTGATTATATTTTGTTTGTGAGGAAGAGTGTAACTTTGGAACTAGATCCTAATGAGATTAAAAGTTATTGTTATGTGTCAAAGGAAGAACTAGAAAAACTTCTGAAAAAAGCAGCCAGTGATGAAATTAAGATAACTCCATGTTTTAAAATTACTGCAGAGACTTTTCTCTTTAAAGGTGGGATAATTTAAATCATTTGAATCAGTTTATTGAACATGAGAAAATGTACAGAATGTGAAAGTGTGGCTGAATGATTAGTAAAATACTGAGAATTTCTATACAGTAAATTTAGAAGGATGATTTTTAAAAAAAATTGGTTCTCTAAAAGGAAAACTCATTTGATACATCGATACACTTACATCTAGAATCTGGGTGGAAAAGACTACTGAATTCTTAATTTTATATCATATTCCCCATATATATGCACTGTTCTTTGTAAAGGAAGACATTTATGAGATATTAGAAAATAGAGAGAATACAAATAAAATTAGTTGAAAAACAGGCTCATGACAAATCTGAATAAATAAGGGAAGCCTTTCATTTTTAATACTGTGATAAACATTTTCAGAACACTTGTTGAGCACTTTGCGATTTGGCAGATGCTTTGTACATCATTGTTGATTTGTTAAAAAAATCGTGGTCCAAGAAAATGTACAAAGAAGCTATTTGTTTAGCTACCTCAAAACAGTGCTATTTTACTTTAAGTATCAACAGATGAAATTAATAGAGCAGATTCAAGGGAAATTGAATGGTATATATTCTAATCTCTCACTCTAAGTTGATTTTGTGGTTTAATCATTATGGAATATCATTTGATATTTAAAATTAATCATGAGCAGGCATGTATATTGATTAAATTAAATCTTTTAATAGTCTTGGCAATTAGCAAAATTTATGTTTTCAGAATTACAGTGGACACAGGAGCTATTTATAAAACGGGATTGTGTCATACTCTATAACAGGGTTTCTTTACCCAGTACTGTTGACATTTGGGGCCAGATAATTCTTTATTTTGGGGACTGTCTTGTGCATTGTAGGATATTTAGCAGCATCCCAGCCTCTCCCATTATATGCCAGTATCACCCTTCTTTCCCAGTTGTGACAAACAAAATGATGCCAGACATTGCCAGGTGTCCCCTGAGGGTCAAAATCACACCAGTTGAGAAATTCTACTCTACAAAGTCAGGCCATATTATAAGGGAAAAAACAAAAACAACAGAGAAAAGGCTAATGTCCATTTAAATAGATTCAGGTTATAGAATATGTGTATATTAATATTTAAAAGTATACCTTAACTAATGCAGTATTTTAAACTCTTACCATAGATTTCTTAGATTTGAAATCTTAAGCCTTCTTTTTTTTAAGTTTATTTATTTAATTTTAATTTTAAATTTTTTTTGAGGGACTGGGGGCCAGGGAATGAACCCAGGACCTCAAACGCGGAAAGCCGGCGCTCAACCACTGAGCCACATTGGCTTCCCAGAGTTGGTCTTTTTGTCTGTTCTGCTTATTGTTTGTTTGGTCTTTTTCTTTGTTTTTTTCAGGAGGTACTGGGAACCAAACCCAGGACCTCTCATGTAGAAGGCAGGAGCTCAACCGCTTGAGCCATATCCGTTCCCTTAAGCCATCTTTATAAATGCTATATGATAATGAAAAAAAAAATTATTTCTTACAAAGCTAAACGGTACATATATTTAATAGAAAAATTCATTCTTAAACCATGTACAGTGTAAGTATATTTTCAGGCAAGACTGCTTTACATAGCAAGTATTTATTTTATTGATAAATAAAAGCAATAAAAACTTACCACATTAAAAAAATCAACTCTGTTTCCATACAGTAGTAATGAACAACCTTAAGGGGAAATTAAGAAAACAATTCCATTTACAATAGCATCTAAAAGAATTAAATATCTAGGAATAAATTTAACTAAGGATAAAACTGAAAACTACATAACACTGCTGAAATAAATTAAAGGAGACATAAATAAATGGTAAGATACCCATGTTCATGGGTTGGAAAACTTAATATTGTTACTATGTCACTACTACCCAATATGTTAATACATTGTAGCCATCTATAGATTCAACATAGTCCCTATCAAAATTTTTGTGAAAATGCAAAAGTTAATTCTTAAATTCAAGGAGCCCCGAATAGCCAAAAGAACTTTGAAAAAGAGCAAATTTGGAGAACTCACACTTCACAATTTCGAAGTGTATTACAAATCTACAGTAACCAAAACAACGTGGTCCTGGCAGAAGGGCAGACAAATACACCAAGGGAAAGGAATTGAAAGTCCATAAATAGACCCACACATCTATGGCCAACTGATTTTTGACAAGGGTGCCAAGAACATGCAAGAATAGTCTCTTCAACAAATGATGTTGGGAAAACTGGATATCCACATGCGAAAGAATGAAGTTGGACCTCTACCTCGTGCCATATACAAAAATTAACTTAGAATGAATCAAGGACCTAAACATAGCAGCTATAAACCATAAAACTCAGAAGATAACAAAGGGGCAAATCACGGGGGGAGGGTGTTTAACTGAACTGCTGTAAGACAGGATAAGTCCCAGAACTAAAAAGTGTAAGGAAAAGGGGGCACTGAGTGAGGAAGAGAATTTAAACAAATCAGAGGAGCTGGGGAGAAAATTCTGCACAAAAACAAAGAGAACAGATCAAGATTCCTGGAGAAAGAAAAGAGGAAAGGAAGCTTTCTCCTGGAGGTGAAACAATTGCACGAAAAGTGTAATCTTAAAAAATAGGAATTCTTCAACATGATAAAGGGCATATATAAACAACCCACAGCTAATATCATACTCAATGGTCAAAGACTGGAAGCTTTCTCTCTAAGATCTGGCATAAGACAAGGATGCCCAGGGTTACCACTATTATTCAACATTTTACTAGAAGTTCTAGCCAGAGCAGCTAGGCAAGATAAAGATATAAAAGGCATTCAGATTGGAAGGGAAGAAGTAAAACTTTCACTATTTGCAGAAGACATGATCCTAAAATATAGAATGCCCTGAAAAACTGCAACAATGTTACTAGAGCTAATAAACTAATTCAGCAAAGTGGTGCGGTACAAGAGCAACATGCAAAAATCAGTAGCGTTTCTATACAGTAGTAATGAGCAATCTGAGGAGTAAATCAAGAAAAAAAATTCCACTTATAATAGCAATTAAAAGAATCAAATATCTAGGCATAAACTTAGTCAAGGATATAAAGGACCTGTACACAGAAAACTACAAAAACTTGCTAAAAGAAATCAAAGAAGTCCCAAATAAAGGGAAGGACATTCTTTGTTCATGGACTGGAAGAATAAGTATCATTAATCTTAATAATTAGAGTACCCAAAATGATTTTCAGATTCAATTCAATCCCAATGAAAATTCCAACAGCTTATTTTGCAGAAATGGAAAAACCAAATTATCAAATTTATATAGAAGGATAAGGGGCCCCACATAGCCAAAACATCTTGAAAAAGAAGAACGAAGATGAAGGACTCATAGTTCCTGGCACTAAAGCTTATTACAAAGCTACAGTGGTCAAAACAGCATGATACTGGCACAAGAACAGATATATCAACCAATGGAATCTAAGAGTTTGGAAATAGATCCTCACATCTATGGCCAATTGATTTTTGACGAGATGGCCAAGTCCACTCAATTGGGAAAGTATAGTTTCTTCAACAAATGGTGATGGGCGAACTGGATATCCACATGCAAAAGAAAGAAGGAGGACCCCATCTCACACCACATACAAAAATTAACTCAAAATATAAGAAACCGGATTATACAACTCCTAGAAGAAAATGTAGAAGCATCTTCAGGATCTTTCGTTAGGCAACAGTTCTTAGACTTTACACCCAAAACATAAACAACAAAAGAAAAAAATAGATAAATGGGACCTCCTCAAAATTAAATAGATTTGCACATCCAAGTACTTTGTTATGAAAGTTAAGAGACAACTTACTAAATGTAAGAAAATATCTGGAAACCACATATTCGATAAAGGTTTAATCTCTAGAATATGCAAGGAAATACTACAACTCAACAATAAAAAGACAACCTAATTAAAAAATTGGCAAAAGACATGAATAGACTTTTCTCCAAAGAGGAAATACAAATGGCTAAAACGCATATGAAAAGATGCACATCACTAGCTGTTAGGGAAACGCAAATCAAAACGATGAGATACCATTTCACAAGCACTAGAATGGCTACATTAGAACAAACAGAAAATGACAAGTGTTGGAGAGGATGCGGAAAAATCGGAACATTCATTCATTGCTGGTGGGAATGTAAAATGGTGCTGTTACTGTGGAAGACAGTTTGGCCATTCCTCAGAAAGCTAAGTATAGAATTACCTTATGATCCAGAAATCCCTCTATTAGGAGTATACCCAGAAGAATCAAAAGTAGGGACTCAAACAGATATTTGCACACTGATGTTCATAGCAGCATTACTCACAATTGCCAAAAGATGGAAGCAACTCAAGTGTCCATCAACAGATGAATGCATAAACAAAATGTGGTGTATACATACAACAGAATATTATTCAGTCATAAAAAGGAATGAAGTCCTGATACATGTGACAACATGGATGAACCCTGAAGACATTATGTTGAGTGAAATAAGCCAGACCTGAAAGGACAAATACTGTATGATCTCACTGATGTGAAATAATTAGAATAAGCAAACACATAGAGTTAGAATTCAGGTTACCAGGGTTTGGGTTGGGAGTAGAGAATGCGTAACTGGTATAGAATTCTATTTAGGTTGCTTGTAAAGTTTTGGAAATGGATGGTTGTGATGGTAGCACATTACTGTGAGTGTAATTAACAGCACTGAATTATATACGTGAATGTAGTTAAAAGTGGAAATTTTAGGTCATATATATGTTACTAGAATAAAAATTAAAAGATAGGACTGTATGACACAGTGAAACCTATTGTAAATGATGGACTATAGTTAATAGTACAAGTATAAAAATATTCTTTCATGAGTTATAACAAATGTACCACACTAATACAAGGTGTTAAGAGAATGTTATATGGGAAAAATAGACTTAATGTAAACTGTGGACTATAGTTATTAGTAAAAGTTTAATATCCTTTCAACAATTGTAACAAATGTGCACACTAATGCAAAGTGTCAACAACAGGGGGTATATGGGAATGCTGTATTTTTTATGGGGGGGGGAGGAACATTTTTTTTTTTTATTTTAAAAACAATTTGTTGAAGTATATCATTCATACATGAATATACATAAACAATAAGTGGATAGTAAAAGTTGTGAACTTACAAAACAAACATGCATAACATCGTATCATACAGGGCTCCCATACATCACCCCACCACAAATACCTTGCATTGTTGTGAAACATTTGTAACAAATACGAAAGAACATCATCGAAGTATTACTACTAACTATAGTCCATATCTTACATTAGGTATATTTTCTCCCCAACCAACCCTATTATTTTTTTGTTCATAAACCACATAATTTATCTAAATTGTACGATCAATAGCATTTGGTATAGTCACTGAGTTGTACATTCATCATTTCAATCAATATTAGAGCATTTTCATTACTCTAAAACAAAAAAACAAAACAAAACAAAAAACACCCAAACCACTATCATACCCATCTGTTAGTGTTATTAATTACAAATCCTATGATATGCTTTCATCCCCCCCCCTTTTTTTTTTCACCATTTCTATTCATTTCCAAACAACTTTTTGCCATTTCTGCACAGATTAAACCTCAGCTTTCCATTCTCTAACCACATTCTATTCTCTGGTGACTTATAGTCTAGCTATTAATGCCATGAGTTTGCCCATTATATTTAGTTCATAATAGTGAAATCATAGAATATTTGTCCTTTTGTGCCTGGCTTGCTTCACTTAACACAATGTCTTCCAGGTTCATATGTTGTCATATGCTTCAGGACTTCATTTCTTCTTACAGGTGAATAATATTCCATTGTGTATATATAATACAGTTTGTTTATCCCTTTATCAGTAGATGGATACCTGGGTTGTTTCCATCTTTTGGCAATTGTGAATAACATCACTATGAACATTGGTGTGCAGATGTCTTCATGTCACTGCTCTCAGTTCTTTTGGGTATATAACTAGGGGCATTATTGCTGAGTCACACATTATATCTAACTTCCTTAGGAACCATCAAACAGACTTCCACAGTGGCTGTATTATTCAACATTCCCACCAACAGTGAAAAAGCATTCCAACCTCTCCACATCCTCTCCAATACTTGTAGTTTTCTGTTTTGTTAATAGTGGCCATTCTAGTAGATGTGAAATGATATCTCATTGTAGCTTTGATTTGCATTTCCCTAATACCCAGTGATGTTGAATGGTTTTCCATGTGTTTTTTCACCATCTGTATTTCTTCTTTAGAAAAATGTCTTTTCATGTCTTTTGCCCATTTTTTAAAAATGAGGTCATTTGTCTTTTTATTGTTGTGTTATAGGATCTCTTTATTTATCATGGATATTAGACCCTTGTCGGATGTGTGAGTTCCAAATATTTTTTCCCATTGAGTAGGCTGCCTTTTTACCCTCTTCACAAAGTCCTTTGAGGTGCAGAACTGTTTAATTTTGAGGCGGTCCCATTTATCTATTTTTTCTTTTGTTGCTTGTGCTTTGGGTGTAAGGTTTAAGAGACCCCCTATCTACATCTTGTAGATGTTTTCCTACGTTATCTTCTAGGAATTTTATGGTCCTGGCTTTTATGTTTAGGACTTTGATCCATTTTTAGTTGGTTCTTGTATAGGGAGTGAGATAGCGGTCCTCTTTCACTCTTTTGGTTATGGATATCCAGTTCTCCCAGCACCATTTGTTGAAGAGACTGTTCTGTCCCAGAAGAGTGAACTTGGTAAGCTTATCAAAAAGCAGTTGATCATAGAGGTAAGGGTCTATTTCTGAACTCTCAATTTGATTCCATTGATCATTGTGTCTATCTTTATGCCAATATCAAGCTGTTTTGACAACTGTAGGCCTCTGACTTTGTGCTTCTTTTTCAGGATGTTTTTGTTTATTCAGGACTCCTTTCCCTTCCAAGTAAATTTGGTAATTGACTTTTCTATTGATTGTAAAGTAGGCTGTTGGAATTTTTTCATTGGGATTGCATTGAACATATATATCAGTTAGGGCAGAATTGGCATCTTCACAATGTTTAGTCTTCCAATCCATGAACATGGAATGTCCTTCCGTTTGTTTAGGTCTTCTTTGATTTCTTATAGCAGTGTTTCATAGTTTTCTGAATACAGATCCTCTACATTCATGGTTAAATTGATTCCTAGATATTTGAGTCTTTTTGTTGCTAATGTAAATGGAATTTATTTCTTGATTTCCTCCTTGGCTTGCTCATTGCTAAGTGTATAGAAACACTTGATTTTTGCATGTTGATCTTGCATCCTGACACTTTGCTGAACTCATTTATTATCTCTAATAGCTTTGTTGTAGATATTTTGGGATTTTCTAAATATAGTACCATGTCATCTGTGCATAGTGAGAGTTTTACTTCCTGTTTTCTAATTTGGATACCTTTTATTTCATTTTCCTGCCTAATTGCTCTTCTAGCACAATGTGGACATCATTGTCTTGTTCCTGATCTTCGAGGGAAAGCTTTCAACCTCTCTCCATTCAGTAAGATGTTGGCTGTGGATTTTCATATATACTGTTTATTATGTTGAGGAACTTTCCTTCTATACCTATATTTTGAAGTGTTTTTATCAAGAAACGATGCTGGATTTTATCAAATGTCTTTCCTGCATCAATTGAGATGATCATGTGGTTTTTCCCTTTCCATTTGTTAGTGTGGTGTATTATGTTAATTGATTTCCTTACATTGAACTACCCTTGCATACCAGGAAATAAAATCCACTTGATCGTGATGTATTATTCTTTTTATATGCTGCTGGATTCGATTTGCAAGTATTTTCTTGAAAATTTTTGCATCTATGTTCATTAGAAAGATTGGTCTGTAATTTCCTTTTCTTGTAGTATCTTTATCTAGCTTTGGTATTAGGGTGATGTTGGTTTCATAAAATGTGTTGTGTAATTTTCTCCTCTTTTCAATTTTTTGGAAGAGTTTAAACAGACCTGTTATTAATTCTTCTAGAAATGTTTGGTAGAATTCACCTGTGAAGCCATCTAGTCCTGGACTTTTCTTTATGGAAGATTTATGACTGATTCAATCTCTTTGCTTGTGATTGGTTTGTTGAGTTCCTGTATTTCTTGTAGAGTTAATGTAGGTTGTTTGTGCATTTGTAGGAATTTTTCCATTTCATCTAGGTTGTCTAATTTGTTGGCAGGCAGTTTCTCATAATATCCTCTTATGATCCTTTTTATTTCTTTGGGGTCAGTCGTAATGTCCCCCTCCTTCATTCTTGATTTATTTATTTGCATCTTCTCTTTTTTTTCCTTATTGTTAGTCTTTAAAGGTTTGTAGATTTTATTTTCTCAAAGAACTAGCTTTTGGTTTTGTTGATTTTCTCTATTGTTTTTTTTCTCAGTTTCATTTATTTCTGCTCCAATTTTTCTTATTTCTTTTTGCTTGCTTTGAGATTGGTTTGCTGTTCTTTTTCTAGTTTCTCCAGCTATTCAGTTAGATCTTTGATTTTAGTTCTTTACTCTTTTCTAATATAGGCATTTAGTACTATAAATTTCCTTCTCAATACTGCCTTAGCTGTATCTCATAAGTTTTGATAAGTTGTGTTCTTGTTTTCATTCATCTCAAGATTATCTACTAATTTCTCTTGCAATTTCTTCTTTGACCCAGTGATTATTTAGAAGTGTGTTGTTTAGCCTCCATATATTTGCAAAATTTCACCTTTCCTGCCTATTATGAACTGCCAGCTTCATTCCATTATGATCAGAGAAGGTGCTTTGTATAATTTCAATCTTCTTAAATTTATTGAGAGGTGTGTTGTGGCCCAACATGCCACTCACATCAATAGATAGAACAATTAGAATATCAACAAGGAAACAGAGAACTTGAACAATATGAAAAACGATCTGCACCTTACAGACATATAGAGAACACTGCACCCCAAATGAGCAATTATACATTCTTCTTATTCTTCATTTTTTATTGTAGAGACATCTATTTCTCCTTTCAGTTTTGCCAGAGTTTCCCTTGTGTATTTTGGGGCACCTTGGTTTAAGGCATAGATATTTATGACTGTTACTACATCCTGGTATATTGTCCCTTTTTAAATATATAATGGCCTTCTGAATCTATCAAATTTTTGCATTTAAAGTCTGTTTTATCTGTCAGCAGTATAGCTATCCCTGTTCTCTTTTGGTTACTATTTGCATGAAATATCTTTTTCCAACCTTTCACTTTCAGTCTATTTGCATCCTTCAGTCTAAGGTGAGGCTCATGATTGGGGAATTTAATCCATTAACATTCAGTGTTATTACTGAAAAGGCATTATGTACTTCAGCCATTTTATTCTTTGTCTTTTTCTTTTTTTTACCATTTTAAAATTAAAAAAAAAAAATTTTTTTTAGGAGGTACCAGGAATTGAACCTAGGACATAGTACATGGGAAGCAGGTGGTTAACTACTGAGCTACATCCACTCCCCTCTTTTTACCTTTTTCGCTACCCTTTCTGAGAGTCTTCCAAGCCTCTCTCTCTTGTCTTTTCTTTTCTGGCTGTAGAACTCCCTTTAGTGTTCCCTGCAGAACTGGATTTTTATTTACTAACTCTCTTAGTTTCTGTTTATCTGTGAATATTTTAGACTCACCGTCATATTTGAAGGACAGTTTTGCTGGATAAAGAATTCTTGGTTGGTAGTTTTTCTCCTTCCATACCTTAATTATATCATAATACTGCCATCTTGCCTCCATGGTTTCTGAAGACAAATCTGCACTAAGTCTTATTGAACATCCCTTGTATGTGATCTTATGCTTTTCCCTTACTGCTTTCAGAATTTTCTCTTTATCTTTGGCATTTGGCATTATGTATCTTGGGGTTATGTCTGTTTGGCTTTATTCCAACTGGAGTATGCTGTGCTTCCTGGACATGTATAATCACGTATTTCATGAGGGCTTAGAAACTTTCGGCCATTATTTCCTCAAATACTCTTTCTGCCCCCTTTCCTTTCTCATCCCCTTCTGGAACTCCCATAACATGTATGTTGGTGCACTTTGTGCTATCATTCAACTCCCGGAGCCCTGGCTCATTTTTTCCCCATCCTTTTCTCTTTGTTCTTCTCTCTTTTCAATTTCAGTTGTTCTTTCCTCTATGCTTCTGATTCTTTCTTCCATTATTTCAGATCGTTGTTGTGTGCCTCTATTGTATTTTTAATCTCATTTATTGTGTCTTTAATTTCCATAAGCTGTTACTTTTTTATCCAAGATTTCATTTTATCCTTTGTGCTCACCCAGTGTCTTCTTAATATCTTTTATTTCTTTAGTCACATTGTCCTTTAACTCCGTGATTTGATTTAGGAGATTTGTATGAACCTCATTGATTAACTGTTTCAAGTCCTGTGTCTCATCTGGAACTTGGATTTGTTCCTTTGCCTGAGCCATATCTTCTTTTTTCTTAGTATGGCTTATAATTTTTTGCTGATGTCTAGGCATCTGATTCTGTTCTGGGTTTACTCTGATGTTCAATTTCTCTCTCTTGCCTAGGGATTTACTGTTAAGTAGCTGTGTGCTACCACTGTTCTTTGACTCTGGGTTCAACTTGTTCTACATATTTAGGATTGCCCCTGTTTAATGGCTCAAATCAGGGTGTTAAAGACCCATTAATGGGTTGCAGGCCAGTTTCCACATGCCTTGGAGAGAGGGGTAGCAAAGGCACCTGCTTGCTTTATTTATTTATTTATTTAATTTATTTCCCCCTTCTTTCCATGTACTTTTCTGGTCTGGCAAGCAGATGGCACTCTTGGGAAGACCTCTCAGCTAAGACCCCAAGAGCTAGGGGGGAATGCATTCAGATAACTCCTAGGGCTGATTGGAAGAGCAGAAGCAATGTCATTTGGGCAGGCCAAGCCTCACAAACAAACTTTCTCAGAAGCTATTCTCTACCCTTGGAATGGCCACACCCTCCCTCCCTCTGCCTCCTCAGCAACTAGCTGGGGGCAGTAGGGATGGTGTTTGAGAAGGCAAATTATCTTTAGCTCCTTGCTGGCTCTCAGTGCAAACAATGTTGTAGCCCCACCTAGCCTGGAAGTGTGTGACCCCTCCAATGATCTGAATTTGCTGTAGGCTGTGTCCCTCCCTCACCCCTTTCTTGCGGTAGAGGATCCCCACAACCCCTTTAGTTCACAACTAGTGCAGTCCACAGCTGCTGCAGTCTGCAGACTTCCTTAAAATTATCTTACTTGAAATTTTTACCAAGACTCTGATTAGAAGAGATAGATGAGGTTAATAAGGAAAAAATATTTATGAAAGTGAATGGCTAATTGTCTATAGTTACGTAAAGAAAGATTGCCCAAGTGGTGAAAAGCAGCTGTTGCTTGATCTAGAAGGTCCCAATCAAAAGGGCAAAGGATTTATATTGTAGCAGGAGAGATTTAGGAATTTTTTTTCTAAAAATAAGAGCTATAAGAAATTAGCATACTTCTTAAAGGACTATTTCAAAATTCCCTTTCTTGAAGATCATAGAGAAAAGAGAAAACTTTGTGTTTCTTAATAGTAAGGAGCAAGAAAATTAACTAGGAAACCTATCTATCTAGGGTAAAAAGGGCATAAAAATAGAACCAAAAAGTCTAGTAATAATTACTCCAGGTAAGAGTAGTAATAGGTCCTGAACCTGGGTGGCAGTAGTGAGAATGACTAAAGGGAAAGGGATAAGGACCAAGGTGAAAACCTCAAATGATTTGAAGAGAAAAACAGTTAAGAATAATAGCATTGATAACAAGGAAATTAGTGTTTTGGCTAATATTTATTGTTTTCCTTTTCTACTCCAACTGTGGTTTCTTATTCTGGGTATTCTGCTGTCCCATACCCACTCAGCCTGCCCAGGGTCTTCCTCTAATTTATTTACTCATTTACTCCTCCAATCCATTTACTGAAAGAGAGTTGCTGTGCTAGATCCTGGAAATAGTATCAGTGAACAAGATGGATGAGGTACTGCAAGTAGCTTAGAATGGAGTGGAGGAGACAGTGAAGACACAAAAATACTATACTTTAAATAGACTTGCAATAAAGTAGGAGAACTAAAGGACACTAGAGAACATATGAGAGGCACTTTGCTCAGATTTGGGAGGTGACAGAAAGTCTCCTGTAGGAAATGTAGAACGAGTGGGAGCTATCCAGGAGAAAACAGGGGAATAAGTTTTGGGAAAGAGGGAACTGTATGTGCAAACTCAAAGTATCATATGGCTGAAGTACTGAATTCAAGGTAGGGGTGGTAGATGTAAGTAGAGGCCACATTGCAAATAATTTTAAGCAGTTGGGACTTTATCCAAGAACAAGAGAGAGGTATTGAAGGGTTTAAAAGTCATTAAAGAAGTGTGACAGGTTCAGACTTGCATTTTAGAAAGATTAAAATCAGAAAAAGGCAAGATTGGAGGCAAGAAAACTAATTAGAAAGTCATTGCAGAAATCCAGGAAAAAGGGTTACTAACTGATAATTTTGGATTTCTAGACCAAGGTGTTCACTGTGTTGTTATTCTTGAAATTCTATACATGCATTTGTGCATTCTTCTGTATGTATGATGAATTTCATAATTTATAAAGTTAGGGGAAAAAAAAGATGAAATAGGATAACGGCAGTGAGGATAGAGAAGTCAAAATGGATTAGAGAGATATTTAAGGCATGGAATCCATAGGATTTGAATGACTAAATGTACATTGTAAAGAATAGGGATGAAAAATACATGCAGATTTTTGGTTTAGACAACTAGGTGGATAGTGATGTCACTCTGAGATATGGTAAGAATAGGTTGAGATTATACATTTAGTTTTGGTCACATTGAGTATGAGATACTTGTGGACAACCACAAAGAAATCTACAATAGGCACTTTGAAATATAAATCCGACGTTTAGGAAAGAAAAATGGCTGGAGTTATAGATTTGGCACTTGTGAGTAGAGGGCCTTGCTCATGCAGAGCATAGAGTGTGAATGGAAGGGCTAGGAGAGAACTCTCAGTAACACTGATATCTAACGACTGGACCAAAGGAAAATGAGCCCTAAAAGAATCTGGAGGAAAAGCAAACAGATAGTTTTAAAGGAGAAAGCAATACCAAGGAAGATAATTGTTTCAAGGGAAAGGGAGTGGTTGAAAGTGGAACCCAATCTTGATCTCCATTCCTTAGGCCACTCTCCTTGCTTTAGGCTTTCCCTTCCTCTGATACTCTAATAATAGTCCTGTATGCATCCATTTTCTTAAAATTTGACTCTCATATGTGGCACTAGATTATCTGATAAATTATTTAAGAGGTAGTCTAAATGTTTAATCTGTTACCTCAACCAGTTAACAGATCTTCAATGAAGCAGTGTTTTTTTTTAATCAATGCCTTCATTCTAAAGAATAATGAAAGTTAAAATAATAGCAATACTACTGTTAATAACAATAATAGCAGATAACATTTACTGAGTAGTGATTATGTACCAAGCACTACTATTTAGTCTTCCCAACAACGCAGGAGGTAATCTTATTACCCTGATTTAAATGATGAAGAAACAGGTACAGAGAAACTTAACACTTGTCCAAGTTCACACAACTAGCCAGTAAGTAGAAAAACCAAGATTTGAACATGGGTAGTTTGACTCCAGAACATGTGCTCTTTTATAAGTATGAGCCAGTGAGGGCAGGTGTTTGAAGCCTGTAGTTTTTTCATTATCCTTCAGAATATATTAAAAGGCAACTAATTCCTCTGCCTTTGTATAAATCTTAATTTGGGCAGCACATAAAATTTAGAAGATATAACAATTTTGTTACATCCACAAATTTTGTTTTATTGAAAATGGTTTTGTTGCTTCCTTAAATAAGAATTGAAAGTCGGGACATGTAATATTTTAATTACCAAGGAATTTTAATGGCCTGAATCTATGATTACAGGTAATATTCATCAAACCTGATGATAAAAGGGTGATGGACATATTTCTTAAGGGTATTTAAAATCACTAACATTTAGGTGATACTGGCAAAAACGGAATAACTGGCATTTATAAAAAGTATGTGAATAAGAAGATGATACACAGATAAGTGGGATTATAAATATAAAATTTTTCATTATATTATGATATTTAATTAAATTTAATTTTTGAAAGCTTTGCCTGGAATGTTAAGATCATTGGGAGGGGGCTAAAAATCAGAAAGTTCAGTTGATCAGAAGACTAAGAATTACCTTTTACACAAGAAGCAAAGCCTCAGAGAAAGTCAGGAGCTGCACTTGAACCTAAAATTTTTCTTTTAATAGTTCTGGCAAGAATTTTTGATTTATGATATCGATCTCATCTGCATCCCATTGAACCCTGTGTTCCAGTATATAAGGAATGTCTTCAATAAAATAGTAATGTCTTCAAGTAAACATGTGTTTAAGATAAAATCATTTTTAAATTTAAAAGTCCATTAGAAGGTAGGGATAAACATTCTAGTCTTTGTGAACTGGCAAAACATTCTGGCAGAGGAGTTGGTTGAAAATATGGTAATGTTGAGTCATCTTAGAAATAGAGCCATAGGAAATCCCTTCATTCTGTAGCCACTCAGCTGAATCATTATTCTAGTTTCTTGCAACCGAACAAGTAAAATCTCCTAACTTATTCAAAGGGGAAAATCCATTTTGTTTTTATATAACTAAAAACCCCAAACTTCTACTTATTTTTTTTTCTCAAATAAGAATCAGAAATAAGGATATCTAGCAATTAGCATACAATTTTACACATAGTTGAATGAAGAAGGATGCCTTTTCATAAAGTTAGTGTGAAGATTAATGATTTTGCAATATAGGGATATTTCTGCCTAGATAACTAAAGATGATTATTAGATTAGAGTGAGAATTGAAACATGACTTTACTATTTTACTGTCTTTATCAATATAAAGTTACTAATTCAGAACACTAATTCAGATAAAAGTTGCAAATAACGTTATTATCATTTCAGAGATTTGTTGAAATACCCCTTAGCTTGTAAATAGAGAGCATCAAAGACAATTTACATACCAAGAACTTTTTAAACCCTTGCCTCAAAATCCTTGCCTTTGCTGCTGCTCAGGGCATTACAGGGGGGTGGGGCCCTCCTCTGGTGAGTGAGGCCCATATCAGTGTGGGGTCCCAACCTCAGCTCTTGCCCATGTGGTGGTCTCCCATGGAGTGGTCTCCCATGGGACCCACTCAAGGCTTGGTCTGCCTGGCCCCAAGCCCTGGTTGGAACAACATGCAGAGATGGCAGTTAACAAAGGGTGCCTGGAGTGCTGTGTAGCAGATTGTACTAGTCCCAAATTTGACATCAATATACTGATTTCACTTCCGAGGCAAGGAAATACAAGAGACATTTGTATGATCAAGGTTCCTCCGTGGATGAAATATACAGATTATTTTATGATTAGAGTGGAACCTCTACCTGACACTTACATGCTATGGTTTACTACATTGTGTAAATAAACAAAGATATGAAAATGTAAAAGTGAGCCTTGTGTTTTGATAGAAGGGAAAATGAGTTGGGAGATTTAACATTGTTAAGATGGAAATATTACCTAAAGCAACGTACAGATTCAATGCAATTTCTGTCACAATTCCCTTGGTCTTTTTGCAGAAATGGAAAAGCCTAACCTTAAATTCATTTGGAATTGTAAGGTGCCCTGAATAGTCAAAACATTATTGAAAAAGAACAAAATTGAAGGACTCAAACTTCCTAATTTCAAAACTTAGTATAAAATACAGTAATCAAAACAGTGTGGTACTGGCACAGGGATAGATGTATAGATTGAGAAATAAATCTACCCATATATCTATGTCAATTGCCAAATCATTTTCAACAAGGTATCAAGACCATTCAATGGGGGAAGAATAGTCTTATCAACAAATGGTGCTGGGACAACTGGTTATCCACATGCAAGAATGCAGTTAGACCCTTATCTTACAGCATATACAAAAATTACATCAAAATGGATCAAAGACCTAAATGTAAGAGCTGAAATCATGAAACTATTAGAAGAAAATATTGGGGTAAATCCTCATGAACTTAGATTTGGCAATGAATTCTTAGATTTCCAAAAGCACAGCAACAAAAGAAACAACAGATAAATTGAACTTCATCAAAATTAAAAAATTTGCGCATAAAAGAATACTATTAAGAAAGTGAAAAACTTCCAGAATGTGAGAAAATATTTACAAATCATTTATCTGATAAGAACTTTTACAACCCAACAGAAAAAAAGGCAATCCAATTTAAAAACAGGCAAAGATTTAACATTTCTGTAAAGAAGATATACAAATATCCAATAAGTACATGAAAAGATGCTTAGCATCATTATTCATCAGGGAAATGCAAATCAAAACCAAGATGAGATACGTCTTTGCGCCAATTAGATGGCTATAATAATAATAAAACAAACAAGCAAAGAAAAAACAGAAAGTAAGTGTTGGAGAGGATGTGGAGAAATTGGAACCTTTGTACAGAACATTGTTGGTGGGAATGAAAAACAGTGCAGCTATTGTGAAAAACAACATTCCTTAGAAAAGCTAAACATAGAAATACATGACCCAGCAATTCCTCTCCCAGGTACATACCCAGCAGAATTGAAAAAAAGATACTCAAAAAAATACGTGTACACACAAGTTCGCAGTAGCACTATTCACAATGACCAAAAGGTAGAAACAACACAAATGGCCATCAATGGATGAATGGATAAACAAATTTTGGTATATACATACAATGTAGTATTATTCAGCCACAAAAAAATACAACATGGGTGAACCTCAAAAACAGTATGCTAAATGAAAGAAGTAAGTCACAAAAAGCCACTTACATGACTCCATTTATATGAAATACCTATAATAGGCAAATCTATAGAGACAGAAAGTAGATTAGTAGTTGCCAGGGTCTCGTGTGAGGGGAGAATAGTGAGTGACTGCTTAATGGGTATGAGGATTCTTTTTGGGGTGATGAAAATGTCTGGAATTGGATAGTGGTGGTGATTTTACAACATTGTGAATATACTAAATGTCACCAAATTGTTCACTTTAAAATGGTGAATTTTATGTTATGTGAATTTCACTTCAATTAAAAAAAAGACGGAAGGAAATGACACTAGTGATTGGCTTTGTGTGGAGTACAGCACCATAATGACTCATTTTATGCTTCCAGAAACCGAAAAAACCTATAAATTAGAGATATTATGGACCCTGCATTCTTATGAGGATCAATTAGCTCAGACATATATTATCTGAAGACTTCATTCTTGGAATAGATGAGACCTGATCCCTGACTCCAGTGGAGTTCAAGTGTGAATAAAATGATAGAAATTGCTTTAGTCATTTCAGATTGGATTGAGTTGCTTCTCTGAAAATATA